>JASSKH010000004.1:13499847-13660107 GCA_031763025.1 Macrocystis pyrifera
TGTCTGTATACATTTCGGTTTTTCCTCCCCCCCCCCCCTTTTTTTGTTGGTGTGGTTCGCCCCGACACTGAATGATTTGTTGATTTGTTTGATTGATTGATTTTTTTTCGCTTCGTTGATTGGTGTGTTCACTCATTGGTTTGTTGGTCGGTTGATCGACCGGTCTGTTGATTTGATTGATTGGTTGGTTGGTTCGCTGTCTTGGTTGGTTGGTTGGTTGGTTGGTGGGTCCGTTTTTGTTGGTGGCGTTTATGGAAGGACAGACGGTTTCGGTGATGATCCACCAAAACATGCTCGGACACCAGGATGTGGCCAACGCGCTGGAGACCGTGGCGAATCTCAATTTATCCAGACGCCACGAGGTATGCGGTCAAACGGGGGCCACTGGGTGAGAGTGGGGGGGAAGGGAGGTAGGAGTGGGGTGGGGGTGGGGTGGGATTCGTTGGGGGGGTTGGGGGGATTGTGAGGGAGGGGGGGAGGGGGGCAGGGGGTCGGCGGGGGTGGAGAGTAGAGGTGGGCGGCGGCGGGGGGGGGAGAGGGCGGGATGGACGCGTCGCGCTACCCGAACAAACAGTCTTTGACGTATGCACAAGAACAACAACAAACACCGGCAATAACAGCCCCCGCTCACCACCACAATTACCACCGCCACCACCATCACCGCGTCCCCCACGACGCCGCCACCCACCAATAACGTTTTTCAGATACGCCTGGATGTTGGAAGAGCCGAGGAGGCGGTGGTGCTGTCGTCCTACACCGGCCGAGCCGTCCCCGTTGACCTCGGCGAAGGCGGAAACGGCGGAGGAGCAGGAGGAGGAGAAGAGGAAGAAGGAAACGCTGCCCAGGGAGGAGGAGGAGGAGGAGGAGGAGGAGGAGGAGGAGGAGGAGGAGGAGGGGGAGGAGGTGGAGGTGGAGAAGAAGCGGGAGGAGGAGGAGGGGAAGGCGGAGGAGGAGGAGGAGAAGGAGGAAGAGGAGGAGGGGCGAAGGAGATGGGGGTGGAGGTGGGGGACGCAGAGATGGAGCGGCTGCTGGGAATTGCGAAGGGTTTGACGAGCCGGGGGCTTCGTATCTCGGTGCGGATGGGTAAATGGGTGGATGGGTGGGTTGGTGGATGGATGGATGGATGGATGGGTGGATCAATGAGATACTGCAGTTGCCGCTTGGCTCGCTCGCGCGATTGCTTCTCTTCTTGGCGTCGACTTTGTGTTTTCCCCCGTTCCATTTTGTTGTTGTTGGTACTACGGGGGTACATAGTTAATAGGACCTATGGTATACATAAAAACCTGTATACTTCCCCATTTTTACTAGCAAAATTTGGTCCCGTTAACTATGGACCCCCGTAATAGTATGTGCACGAGTTTTTAGCTATTTGGTAGCTGATATTTTTGCTGGCAGCAAGAACAGCACAGGACTACATTTGTATAATGTTAGGTAAAGAGCACTTGATATTTGCTCACAGTACTCTTTTTGCTGTCCAGTAGCGCTTGGCAGCACTCGGTGGCCTTTCGGTTTAAAGCAGTCGATGTGAAGAACAAGCACTCGGTAGCAATCGGTAGGGAGCAGAACGAACGCTCGGCAACATTCAGGGCATAGTGCTTGGTGTATCAATCCCTCCGTCCCATCCCATCCCATCCCGTCCCACCCCACCCCTCCCCATCCCATCCCAACCCATCCCATATTCCATCTCATATTTCATCTCATGTTATCCCCCCCGTCCCGTGACGTCCATGGTGCACCTACCGACCTACCGACCTATCCTACGTTCGGGGGTGGGGGACAGATCCGCATGGGTAAGCTCGAGGTGATGCTGTCGCGAGCGCTCTGCGTGGTGTTGTGGCTGCAGGTGGTGTCGACTGTCTCGGACGGAACCTGTCGCCTGGTGTGCGAGATGTTCGACGTGCCCACGCTGGTGGCGTTGATGGAGGTGAGGTTCGGTTCCATTCGGTTCAGTTCGGTTCGGTTCGGTTCGGTTCGGTTCGATTCGGTTCGGTAGATGCTGTTCGATAGATTCGGTACGGTTCGGTACCGTTTGGTTCGGTTGGGTTCGATTCGGTAAATTTAGTAGGTCTGCGTTGGGTTGGGTTTTCTTCGGTTTGGTTTGGTACGGTTCGGCTCGATTCCGTCTGGTTCGGTAGAATCTATGTAGGTCGGCTAGGTTAGGTTTGGGTCGGGTCGGTTCGGTTCGGTTCGGTTGTGTCCGGTTCCGTAGTGTCCGGTATGGTACGATTCGTGTGGGTTCAGTTTTTGGTAAGACACGGTTGGGGAGGTTGGGTTCGGTCGTACAGAGGTTGTACTCTAGTATCAATGATGTTGGTGCTCTGCCTCTTGTCTTACCTCTGTCCCTGCCTCCTCCTATATCAACGATTTGAAGGCGGACGCGTTCCTCCCGAAGGAGCTGGCGAGCGCGCTTCACGACCTCTACCTGACCCTTATGGCCGACCAGCCTTTCAAGACCAGGATCGCGGCCGCCTACGTGCGCGCCCTTCCCGTTGTGACGTCCAGCGATGCCCGGGGAGCGGGTAACGCGGATTACGCGTGAGTTGTCTTCTTGTCCCTGTTTTTGTTGTGGTATTATATATGCAGTAGCTCGTCGGGTTTCGTGGAGAGCTGTTTTTTTCTTCAAGTTGTAAATTATTGATACTACTATTGTGGATATAAATGTTGCCAGTGTACCTGGTTATAGTTTGCCATTGATAAAATATTGTAATGAACTTATGAAATGTGATATCAATCGATAATGTGATGAATTTCGCGATCACCCCCCCCCCGGCCATGCATAGTGCGAGGGTCTACGGTCATGCGCCTACGGCCATGCACAATAACGAGTATCCCACCCTTCCGGACAAGATTCCTGAGTCGGAGATAGAACAAATCGGCGTGGCGGGTGCTGGTACGCGTTCAGATTTATGTGCCCACAGCAGTATTTCTGCTTTGCTAGGTGCTACTATTAATACTGTCGGTATTATTGTTAGTTTTTTTTAAAAATAAAAAAAAACAGCTGTGAGATCCATACTCATCTTTGTAAGCAATGTGTGTGATACTTCGATCGCGCGTAGCACAGGTTTTGTGCTGTGGTGGTGTCGCAAACTATCTCTTATGTACTGCTGTGCTGACGGTAAAAGCAACACCCCCTTCTCTCTTTCGGAGACAGACCAGTCGTGCTTTACGGCACTCCTCAATGGGTTACCGTGGGGGTTCGCCTCATTACTGTTGTGTCAGGTATAATTATGATTGTATTTATAAATTACCGCTGTATTACCGCTGTATTACCGCCGTATTACCGCTGCATTACTGCTGTATTACCGCTGCATTACCGCTGCATTACCGCTGTATTACCGAACGCCAAGGGCGTGTGGCGCCAGCCGCACACCACGCCTCACTGTGAACTTTCTGCCATGAGGAGGGGGGGGGGGGGGGGGGGGGGGGATGTCCCGGCGTTTTGTCGTCGTTGTTGCTGTTGTTGGTGTTGCTGGCGGTGTCGGTGTTGGTGTTTGGTGGTGGTGTCGTTGTTGGTGTTGTTGGTGGTGGTGGTGTTGGGTTGTTGTTGTTGGTGTTGTCATTGCGGGTGCTGTCATCATTGCCATTGCCGCTGCGGTCATCGTCCGTTGTCCCCTTCGTTTGCGTTTGCTTCCGTACCGTGTGCGTACAGCCGCCCCCCTCTCCCCCCCCCCCCCCCCCGCCCGCCCTTCTCTCCCCTCTTGCCTGACGTCAAAGCTGGCTCAATATTCGCGCGCTTTTTTTTTCCTGTGAATGCCCTTCCGTCGCCATTGCTGTTGGCGGTGTTTGTGTTGCGATTGTTGCCGTTTTTGTTGTTTTTATTTGCTGCTGTTGTTGCTGTTGTTGCTGTTGCTGCTGTTGCTGCCGTCGCTAATGTTGCTTCTGCTTCTGCTGCTGCTGCTGCTGCCCCTGGCACCACCGCTGATGTCTTCTTTTTTGGGGGGGACGGGGACGGGGGACGTTCTCGCGGCGTATCATGCCCACTTTGTTTTCTTGCCGCTTCGGTGGGCGTGGGGGACGACAGGCTGTACACCCTGAGCGTGCAGTTCCTGAACCGCTCGGCTTTCGTCAAAGCCCTAGTCGAGGAGTACGACCTGCTCCAAATTCTCGCGCAGTGCCTGGTCTCCACGCTGTCCCCCGCGTGCCAAAAGCGAAAAGGTACCCCAGGTAAAAATTGGTAGCGGTAAAGCGGTAGCGGTAAATGTAGAGGCGTTAGCAAATTGAAGGTATCCGTGGTGGTGAAAGTTGCCGGTATCGATTATGGCTAGTGTAGACGTAGCGGTAACGATGGTGGTAAAGGCAGAGGTGTACGTGAAGGGCGACGGTGACGGTAGGTTTAGAGGTAGTAGCGGTAACGATGATGACGAATGTAGAGGTAACAGCAAGTGTGATGAGAGGAAATATACCCGAATACCTTTACTTTGCTGCCAGGTACTGGGGAGCGTCTGTGTGGGTAGTCATTACAGGGGCAGGGGGTGGATTCGTTGTACCAACAGAGAGACACGATATGGAGGCGTTGACGGTAAACGTAACGGCAAAAGTAGCGGTGACGGTAACGATAGATGTAGCGGTAAAGAT
This sequence comes from Macrocystis pyrifera, assembly GCA_031763025.1. Lineage (NCBI taxonomy): Eukaryota > Phaeophyceae > Laminariales > Laminariaceae > Macrocystis > Macrocystis pyrifera. Next base: position 13,504,423 of record JASSKH010000004.1, read on the forward strand.
ACCGGTGATTGGTAATCTATCATTGATGGCGGTAGATGTACCTTTAACGGTAAATTTGACGGCTATATAATGTAACGGTAATGGTAAATGTAGAAGTTAACGGTAACGGTAAATTTATCGGAAAGTATCTGGGCTCTTCACGGCTCATGACCTGACGCGCGGGTCGGGTCAAAACGGTTTCGAAATCTCACGGGTCGGGTCCGACCGGGTGGTGTCGAGAGTGTCTCGCGGATCGGGTCGGGTCAGCCTTGCCAGACCCGGCCCGTAAGGCTTGGTATGACCCGTGAACAGCCCTGGTAAATATACCTGTAAGTGTATCTGGAACGGGGACGGTAACCGTGATGGTAAATTGTAGAGATGACAGTAAAAGTAGCCGCTCGGTAACGTTGACAGGTAACGGTCATGGTTATAAGTGAACGTACACTGGTAAAAGGTACCGGTAACTGTAATGAGAACCGTGAAGGTAACTGAAGTAATTACGGGGCCAGTGTTATCGTTGTGTGCGTGGCTCTTTCGTATATGGTGTACATCGTGCCTGTCGTATCCAGTACCATTACATGGCATTGCATTGTTTACTCTGAGTACTGCACAGCAATGTAGTATCTCTGTGTCGTAGTTATGTTACCACAGAGCTGGTATCTCTCTATATATTACGGGAGATGTATTAAATAGCACCTACGGTGCACACAAAAACCTATATATTACAATATTTTTACTAGCAGTATTTGGTCCTATTTACTATGGTGCCCCGTAATAGGATTGAATAGTCGGAACGGGCACTGGTTGTGCCGGATGTCGACGGGTAGAAGTAACGGTTTAATGCGAAGAACACACCGACATGCGTTGTGTGTATGGTGTATGGGTATGCGTCCTCGTCTGCACGTGTATCCGTGCATGACTTGTATCTAGGCCTGCTTATGCCTGTCTCTGCCCCGTGTCTAGCTGTGTTCGTTGGCATACTCGTGCGTATTCTTGTGTGTTGGGTGTATTATGTGTGTTTTATGTGGTGTGTTGTGTGTTGGTTCGCGTGTTTGTGTTTGTTGTGCGTAGCATGTTTTGTGTTTACTATTTACGTGTCTGGTATGTTTTGTGTGTGCTTTGGGTGTTGTGTACGGACCTCGTGACCCCCAAAAAGGTATAATAAAAATACCCAGGGAACACGTTCGCCATTTTGAGGTACAACAAACTTGCCATGAAACCGACACATTTCCGAGACCGGCCTCCGCAGAGAGACAGGGAAGACCTGCCCACTCCACCTGGCTTCACTCTGTACTCCACATACCCACATGATGACCTCCCCCTACCCCCGACGCGTCCGGTATCCCCCTCCCCCCGATGCCTCCTCATACCACTATGGCCATGCATGATAATGAGTACCCCCCCCCCCCCTAGAGGTATACGGGGGATTGAGGGAAGGAATAGGAATGAAAACGTATTTGCATGGCCCAATGGACTTCGCGAAAACGCTGAAATTGCGCTTTTGTGTAGGTGACCTGGACCTGCCAGAAAGAAGAAAGAGGTATACCAGTAGCCGGGAGGAAGAGGAGGAAGAAGAGGCACAGATGTGCCCGTGTGGCAAAGCGATAGAGAGTAGGACTCACATAGTAGGAGAATGTGAAATGTACAAGGAGGAACGGGATGTGTTAGAAGAGGAGATGAGGGAAGTAGACGAATGTGACATGGAGGAGTTTGATACACTAGATAGCAGCGAGAAAACGATCGCTATCCTAGGAGATTGATGATGGCCAGACAGGAAGGGGACAAGAAACTAGCAAAAAGTTTCTATGTAATATATGGAAATTCAAAAGTAATGGGCGCCCAATTGTTGGAGGTGCCTCTATTAGGAGTAGGAACGGTACTCCGTCTCGAAAGGGATGCGTGGTCAATGGTCAAATGACTTAAGGCAAGCAACAAATGAGTACCCCCCCCCCCCCCCCCCCCCCCCCCCCCCCCCCTCTCCCTCCTCCCAGACGGCAGCTATGTCCTGAACGCCACGCACGGGATTCTGGAGCACCGTCGTTACAACCCTATTGTCGCTGATCTGAAGTGCGTGCTGAATATCGAGGGAGTTCCCCAGAGCTTCCTACGGGTGTGTTTCACGAAGTGGATCAAGGTTCTCAGCATGGTGCAGGTAATGGTAATGGTGGGAGAGGCGGTGGGTGGTGGTTGAGGGGGGGGAGTGACATTTCGTGTTGGTGTTGTTTGGCGGTAGTGGTGTTTGGTGATGGTAGTTGGCGTTGGTGTAAGTGGTCGGTAGTGTTAGTGTTGGTGCTGGTGCTGGTGCTGATGCTCGTGCTGGTTTTGTTGGTAGCAGCGGTGGTGGCGATTCCTCTTGTTGTCGTGGGACGCCCACGTCGACCGCCCCGCCCCACAAAGCTGGCTCGATCTCTCGCGCGCTGGATGGGCTTCGAGCTTGCGCTGCTGTGCGTCGGTGCGCTGTGCAGCGTCAAAGCGGCCCGCCGCACGGCGCCGTCAGCTCCGCCTACCGATCAGAGAACAAACCGAAACGAAGCGAAGCGAAGCGAAGCGAAACGAAAACTAATTGACCCCCCCCCCCCAACAGAAGGTGCTTGCCACGATAGGAGTGCTCCTAAGTTTTTCGAGGCTTTTCGCGTGAGGAGTTATTTACCTCAATTCCTGCAGTAACCCAAAAAAACCGACCTTGAGCAACAAGGAAAGTGCAACTCGATGTGGATAATCCCATGGCGTAGGCTTTTTGATTGTACCAAACACGAAGTAATGGTGTTACGGCGATATGGCGTGCATTATTGGTTACTTCCTCAGTGCCCTTGAGGAGCATTGTCGGTGAGAAATATTGCCTCATGAGGCAAAAAATACTACCCCTATATCGCATCCGTGAGCACGCGTATTTATAGTAGAAACACGGAAATGACATGTTTCCCGAATAAGAAACGAATCGCTCCCCCCCAAAAAAGATCGAAACGAAACGAAAAAAAAAAAAACGAAATGAAACGAAACGAAACGCCCCGACAAGGAACACATTTATTGAAAATAACACGAAACTAATACAAAACTGCCGCCACCAATATACCAAAAAACGAAAACCAAACCAAGTGTTGTTCTTGCTCCATGCTCCACAGCTAATGGCGCCGCAAGTGAGGCAGCAGCGCACGCACGTGGAGCGGGAGAATCGGGACTGGATAAACGCCTTCAATATCAACATCAGCCTCACCTCGCTCTTCGAGTGAGCGATGATTGGTGGATAGTTTTTATGCGCGCAGACTTTGTTTTTTTTGTTGCGTGCAGACTCGTTTTGTATGCGCGCAGGCTTGTTCCGTATGCGCATAGACTTGGTTTGTATGCTCGCAAGGCTTGTTTCGTATGCCTGTATGCTTGCTTTGTATGCGCGTATGCTTGTTTTTGTGTGAGCACAGGCTTATTTTGTATGCGCGCAGGCTTGTTTTGTATGCATGCGTAAAGGTTTTTTTTTTGTGCGCGCGCAGATTTTTGTTTGTGTGCGCGCTGGAATTTTTGTATGTGCGCTGGCTTCTGGTGTATGGGCATAGGTTTGTTTAGTATGCACGCTGGCTTGTATGGTGGATGAAGGAGCGGGTGAGTGGGCGGGTGGGTGGGTGGGTGGGTTCATGGATGGATGGAAGGATAGACGGAATGTTGATTAGATGGGTGGAAGGGTAAGTGGTTGGGCGGTTGGTTTGGGTGGGTGGGTGGGTGGGTGGGTGGATGTATATGATGTACTGTATCTGGTGTGTATGGACCTATTCATAGCATGGTTCCAATCAATGTTTCGGATAGTCTGCTCGATTTAGCGGTCCCGTGCTCAAGCGTGCCGCTGGAGCTCAAGCATGCCGCTGGAGATGTTTAGACGCCAAGCGGCCGAGATACAAGCGAGATAATCCATGGTTGGTCGGAACCATGCTTGCACGTATGTCCACGCCACACATCACGCCTGCAGAAGGAAGCGTCGGTTTGCGTCGCCCCACCCCCCCCCCGGCACCCCGTCCCCCGTGGTCGACCCAGACTTCGGCACTTGTTTTTGCGATTCCTTGGTCTTCGGTGTGTGTGCGGACAAGCGCCGCTTAGTGAAACAGGGCGTTTCGCTTTGATGTTCGTGGTGTTGGTGGTGGTTGTTGTGGTGGTGGTGTTCGATGATGATGTTGGTGGTGTTGGTTGGTGACATTGATGTCGGTTGTGTTGGTGTTTATTGTCGGTGTCGGTGTTGATGTTGATATTGACATCGACATTTATCATTAATCTTGTGTCGTTGTTGGTGTCGATGTTGGGGTTTAGTGTTGGTGTCGAGGGTCGGTGTTGTTGTTGGCGTTGGTGTCGATGATGTCGGAGGCGCTGCTGGTGCTGCTGTCGGTGCCTCTGCAGTAGGTGTTTGTATTGGTGTCGATGGTTGTGGTGGTGTTGGTGCTGTTGCGTTGTCGATGCTGTTGGTCTTGGGTTTGTCGATGGCGTAGTAAGCCCTCCCTGCTGACTCCATTTGCGTGCCCCGCTCGCCGCGCGCCGTGCCCCGTCTTTCTCACCCGCGCAGGTGCATGCTGGGGTGGCTCCGAGAGCCCGTGGGCAACGCCTCCATCCCCGAGGGATTCTTCACGTCGAAGGCAAGCGCTGCCGCGCCGCACGGCGGCAAGCCATCGCTATCGACAGCGGTGACAACAGCAGCAGAAGCAGAAGCAGAAGCAGCAGCAGACGCAAAAGCGGCCGGTACCAGCACTATCGACAGACTGACGCCATCACCGCTGGCCCTCTTCCGGGTAACTTTCCGCTCGCTGGGTTTTTGGCACCAGGCGAGCAGGGAGCGATTGCTGTCGTCGTCGGCGAAAGCGGCGGCGGCGGCAGCGGAAGCGGCAGCGGCGCCCGTTGACGACAGGCGGAGGCCTTTGCCCAGGACGGCAGCGTTTAATCAGGAGAGCTTAGCGGCCCTGCACGCGTATAATCTCGGTGGCGAACACGAGCCCTTTTCGTTCTCATCTGACGAGGACGAATATCTGGAGTCGCCGCTGGGGGCGGCGGCGGGAGCCGAGGCAGAAAGGGGGGCAGCGGGGTCACCCAATTTGGCGTTCCCTTGGTTGGAGTCGGGAGACGCCCTGGAGGGGGATGGAGGTCTCGACGGGGTTGTGCCGCCGGCGCCACCGCCGCCGTCGTTACCGCCGCTGTCACCGCTGCCGCAACCATGGCAGCATCTGTGGGCTGGTGCTACGTCGGCCGGCGGTGGTAGCGGTGGCGGTGGCGATAGCGGGGGCGGGGGCGGGGGCGGTAACGGTAGTGGTGACCACCATGCAGACTTTATGGACGACGAAGGGAACGGTGCCGGGGCAGACTCCGGCGGCGCGGGAGGGCCCTCGTCGGCGGCGATGTCGTCGGCGGCAGCGACAGCGGTGGCGGTGGCGGCTGCGACGGCGGCGGGACCTGGGATCGGCGGCGCTGCTGGTGCTGGTGGTGGTGCTGGTACTTCTGGTGTTGCCGGGGCCGGAAGCGCTGCGAGTGTTGGAGGAGGAGGAGGGGGAGGAGGTGCAAACGCAGCGATGGCAGCGTTTTTGAACGACCCCAGCATGGTGGAGCTTGCCGCAAGCCGCAACGCCGGCGGTGGCGGCGGCGCGTGGTGGCACGGACGTAGCGCTGGCAGTAATCGTGGGGCTGACTCCGGAGGGGGGGCGAGTGGGGGGGTCGAAGCGGCGGCAGCGGCAGCGGCGGCGTCGGTGCCGTTGGGGAAGAGCGCACGGTATGGCAAGCGCAGTGCGAGTAGATGGAAGCACGAGACGCTGCCTATGTTCCCGAGTGGCCGCTTGCGGGTCCGCCCTGCGCGCGCGGGGAGGTCGTTCCACACCATCATGCACCGTTTCTTCGCGAGCATGGTGAGGGGGAGCGGTCAAAGTGGCGTTGATGCTGACACTGACGATGACGCTAACGTTGACCCTTAACGCTAACGCCATCGCTAACGACATCGCTAACGCTATCCCTCACGCTGCGCGAACGACAACGCGAACGATGTATCTAACGCCTGACACTAATGCCGACGCTGATACCGATGCTGACGCCAACGCTTCCACTAGCGCTATCGCTGAGGCTACTAGCGCTGACGCTGATGGCGAAGCTAGCGCTAGCGCTGGTTCTACGAACGCTAATGCTGTACACGCCATGTAGTTGCGAAGCTGTCGCTAATTCCAACACTGTCACTATCGCTATCTCCAACGCTTTTGCTACCTCTGACGCTTATGCTATAACGCTCACGACGGATGCTAAATCTAGCGCTATCCCAACACGAACGCTAAAGCTGATGCCAACGCTGTCGCCATTGCTAACGCTATCGCTCTAACACTGATGCTAAACGCTGACTAAAACGCTTAAGATGATTCTACTGTAACGCAGTTGCTCACGCAATTGCAAACGCTGATGCTAGCGACTAATGCTATCGACCAGCGCTGAGGACCAGCGCTTTTTTCCGTCCAACGCTTACAAGCAACGCTGTCGACCAACGCTAGTGACCAACTCTAACAACAAACGCTATCGTTATCGCTGTCAACCCAGACACCAACCCTAACCCCAACGCGAAGATGAAGACGACCGCTAACGGTTATTGCCGACGCCAGAATTCCGCTGTGGTGGCGCGCGCTATCATACCGCAGCTCTACGTCCTTTTCTTGCATGACTTAAGATATTTCACACGCGCGTCAGGCAGTGCGGTGGGTAGGGTGGGCGGCACGCGTGAACCTAGACCTGGTATGTCGGCGTCATACGCTTCACCATATTTTATCCCCACCCCACCCCATCCCACCCCAACCGAATTTTCGACCCAACCCAACTCCATCCCATCGCACCCTCCGCCCCCGCATCCCGCCCTCGCGCGTCCCGCCCCCCACCGCCATGTGGAGCAGATCAGGGAAGCCTGCATTTGTGAGGAGCGCACCCAGGACTTGCACCTCCTTGTACAAATCGTCAGCGAGCGCCCCAAGGTGCGTAAGCGGAGTATTTGTGGACTGCGGACTGCCGGCCGCGGCGACGACGCTAACGCCAACGCTGTAGCCAACTATAACGTCGATGCTCGCGCTAATGCTAACGGTAGCGCTGACGCTGAAGTTAGCGCAATCCCTACCTCTAATCCTATCGCTAACGATAATGCTAACACCTCTCGTACGCTTGCGCTCACGCTCACGGTAAGACGCTGACGCTGCCGAGGCTGAGGCTGCTGATGATGCGCGGGCTCACGCCGCGCCTGACGCGCACTCGTCACCTGCGCCCGACGCTGTCTATTTTGTTTTGTGGTTGCTATTGTGTTTGGAGGTGGTGACGGACATCGCGGATACCGCTCTTGACGTGCTCTCTCTGGGGGCGGAAATAAGGGCTGGTCTCTGGAGGAAGAACGGGCAGTGCATGAACGACCAGGTCTGTTTCGTGACGTTTGTCGCTACGTTTCGTGGCGTGGCGTTTCGCGACGTTTCGTGACGTGTCGACTCGTTTCGCGATGTTCGGCGACGTTTCGTATCGTCTCGTTGTGTTTCGTGTCGCTTCGTGTCGTTTTGTGACATTTCGTGGCGTTTCGTGCCGTTTTTTGTGTCGTTTTGTGGCATATCGTTTCATGACGCTTCGTGACGCTTCGTGACGCTTCGTGACGTGTCATGTCGTTTCGTGGCGTATCGTGGCGTTTTATGCCGCTTCGTGCCGTTTCGTGAATTTTCGTGCCCTGCTGTTAAGTCGTGGTTTGTGTTCAGGTCCTGTAGTATTTACTAAAGCGTGTTTTGGCAGTCCGTGTCCCATTTGGAAGCCGCGTCGTGTTCACGTTGTGTTTTTTCAGCGGTGTGGAGTGGTGTTGCATGGTGTGATGTGGTCTAGTGTGGTGTGGTTTGGTTTTCAATCACTTGTTTGATGTCCGCTTGATGACCCCTGCTTGATGGCCGCCTCATGATCCGCCTGGACAAATGGTTTTTGGTTGCTGCTTGGTGATTGCTTGATGGCTGCTCGATGGCCTTTCGACGACCGCCTAATGACCGCATGATGACTGCTTGGTGGCCGCCTGACTATTGATTTCTTGATACGGCTTGCTTGTGCTGTTAGTATTTGCTCGGCGACCGCGTGCTTGAGGCCCCCACTTCGACGGCCTGCTTGATGAAGACTTGCTTACTGGCCGTCCATTGACCGCCTGATGACCAACCACTTCCTTGTTGACCTCTAGTTTACTGATCGCATAGTGACGGCCTGATAACCGCCCCCTTGCTTGTTGACCGCATAATCCCTTTATAACTGCACACACATTTCGAGGAAGAAAATGCTTGGAATTTTTGTGGAATAGTTTTCGCTGTTCTGAGTAGCTCTAGGTATGTCTACTTGATGGCCGACGAAGGCCCGTCTCTTTGATGACCGTTATCTGATGACCGCTTGAGCTCCGTCTACCTGATGACGGCTTAAGCTCCGTCAACTTGATGGCCGCTTTTAAGCTCCGTCTACTTCATGACCGCTTTGGGCCCGTCTACCTGACAGACGCTTAAGGCCCGTCTACTTAACGACCGCTTAAGGCATGCCTACTTGATGACCTCCTTATGGCTGACCGCTCAGCGACTGCCTGATGACCGCCGGCTCGCCCCGGCGCACACGCTACAACATGCAACACCGCAGGTTCTAAATTACGCGGAGCCGAGCTTCTGCAAGATTTTCCGCGACCTGGACCTGGTCCTGCTGCAGTTCGTGGGACTGTCCAGCGGCGCGTCTCAGATCGTCAACCATGCCCTCCACAAGTACGTCCTACAATATAATATTATGTACACCCACACCCCTGAGTTTCACAGCTGTCGGATTTTCTTCCCTCAGGGAGGAGCATGCCGCCCTTCATGGGATTATATAACTTCCGTAGCACGCCGGTTGTTAAGTATCGTACCCGGTACGATCGTAGGAGGAGCGTGAAGACGTTTATGTGAAGAGACCAACCGGTCCTAATACTTCCGCCCAGAGGAATACGCGGCTTGAAAAGATGTATTTCGATGAAAGCCTCGGTCTCAACACTGAAGTGATGTCTAGCTCGTGAAATCGCGCGAGAACTCATGAAATATCCGGCTCAGCAGAGCGCAGCCGCTGTCCAGCTGCAAGCAACAGCCATTCTACCGGTCTGCCAGCACCGTTCCGTGCGATGTCCACTTGGTACTCCCACAAGCGCGATCAACGAAACAGCTCCAGCTGCTGCTGTGAAAGTGAGCTACGTACTGCTGATACGTACTCAGCCAAAGAACATGAACCCAGAACCCCCCAATTCGCTCTATGAAAACAAACCGCAGATTGTTATCATGTCAGTTGCCGATCGCTGGTACTCTTTTCCTGTCGACGAAACCCCCAGGTCTCAATACTGATGGGTTTTTTTTTCTCTTCTTTTTGTTTGATATGCCTGGTATTATGTGCCTGGTATCCGAGTTTAGCGAGCCGAATTTGCGTTTGGACCTGTAGCGCTGACCCTGCTTCATTCGTTGCCGCTCTCACAGCATGCCATCGCGTCTACGTGACTGATCAAGGTATGCATCAAGGCTGCGTAGTTCCAGACTCCACTGCGTTTTGGTGTGATTGGCCAAACGTTTTCTGTACGTGCGAAACGCGTATACTCTTCATGTGATACCCCGAGATTATTAAGCTTTCGTTCTGTGTAGATGTTTTATTGTACTGGTCGCTTTCACTCTTTCTCTTCAGCGTACACATTTCAACAGACTTACGCTTTTACAGCAGTCCCGAAGACAGTAGTAGTAGAAAAAAAGAGGGGAAAATATTAATAATAATGATCACGTGAGTCTCAGGCCGTTACTCGTATCGTCCGTTGCGCACTCTGCATGCACATCCCCTTTGGCGAAATTGTCGTTCAGCACATTGTTTCTCTCCAGTTTTGTGTGTACAAGAGCTTGCGGGCAATCGTGTTGTATACACACTGTGCCCAAAAAGAATAACGGCGGGTTTTTAGCTAGGATCCTCGTACGATCTTGCACGACAGATACAGCCAATTGGCGGTAGAATAACGACCTGAGACTCACATCTAGTCTAGTACGAGAGATACAGCTGCTGTTGATTGTCCATCGTCTCCACCTACCTCATTGTGGGCAGAACAGGGACGGTGCGAGTCCAACTCCACAATACTCATTTACATCGACACGGCGCCGTTATCACCGCGAAAGAGTCCCCCGGTTGCGTGGCTTCACCTCTCGACGACGAAGAGGAAGATGACGACCGAGGAGGGAGACGACTCCTGGTCAGCGCTTGGAGACAGCGATGCGTCACGCTTGTTGTTTCTGTTGGTGAGGGGGGAGGTGGACTTCGCTTCTCCGTCGGACGTCGACGGTGAAGTCGAGGGACCGAAGTCCACATCCTTTGAGACGGGGTCAGGTTCCGCAGGTGGTTTACCCGCACCGGCCCTTTTCTTTTTTGCCGTGATACCGTCCGAACGCAAATCGACATAGGGTGTCACTCAACAGCAGAGACTCCCAGGCTTTGGCAGATCGCAGGCTCCGATAAAACGCAACTACCTGGTACGTATTAGTAGGAAGCCGCATCAATACAGCGCGGACAAAACTGAAGCACACGGGCGTGATGTTGCTTCTTGCTCTGTTGGCGGGCGGCGGGCGCGTAGAGGGTTGTAGCCAGCTGGTTGTAGCGCGCGCGCCCTGCACTGCCCATGCGCTCTTTGTTGTCTGTGGTGTCTGGGTTACGTCAATGATACTGGTACAAAAAAAAAGCTGAAAATGAAAGTAAAAATAAGTAGATACGAATTCTGCGATAATCAAACTCACGCCTTCAAGTCCAAAATCGAGCATCGTGACCATCTTACTATATCACCAAAAATCCGAAATCACCTGGTACTGTACTGGAATCATTTTTCGCGGCGCGCACGACACACCGCACACACATGCACAGCAGCACAACAGCACGAGAGGGAGAGGTGGTGATAATCGAGTGCACCCCCCCTCCTGCTCCGTCTCGAAAGGGATGCATGGTCGATGGTCAAATGACTACGGCAAGCAACAAACGAGTACGCCCCCCCCCCCCCCCCCCCCCCCCCCCCCCCCCCCCTACCCGGCCACCCGCCCTACCTCTCCCCCACCCAACCCACCACCCCACCCCCACCCCCACCACCCGTCTGCCCATCCATCTACATTTCCCACCCACTCTCCGACGCCAACCACCTCACCTCACCCCCACTCCACCAGACCCCACCCCCGCCACCCACCTACCCGTCCATCTACCTACCCAACCCGCTCTCCTGCCCCACCCGCTCTCCCACCCCAACGGACCCACCCCCCCCCACCCGGCCCCGCCCCAAAACGCTTCATCGCAAACGCTTGAAGGTTTCAATGCTTCTTCTGGATGTTCGACGAGTACAACCATCCACAGTCGTTTTTATGCCGCGAAACAGGAGGCACGGGACGCAAGGGTTGCAGCGTTGCTAGCAACAGCCGCAACGAAGGGGTATTCTAGCCAACAGAGGCCAAAGCGTAGAGGCGCGGGTCAAGGCGGGTCTGTGTCTGGACCGGGGGCGATGGGGTCGGGGTTACCTGTGGGTATTTTTTCGGACCCGTTCGCTTCCCATGGCGGCGGCGGTGGCGGTAGCGGGGGGGGTGTGGGAGGGTGGGGCGGGGGAGGCGGGAGAGGGGGGGCAGGGGGAGGGGGAGGAGGAGGCGGTGCGGAGGAAATGTGGTGGAGGCGTCTGGGGGAGGAGGTCGCCACGGGACGCGGATCAGGTACCGCCCTTGAGTTACTGTCGGGTTGTGGTTGGGGGGGGGGTGTCGTTCATGTGGTTTGTTTATGCTGTTGCTGCTGTTGCTGCTGCTGCCGCGGTTACTGCTTCTTTTGGTTAGAAGGTGGCCGGCCCCGGTCGTTGTTGTTGGCGTTGCTGTTACGGGGGTTGGTGAATGGCTTTGGTTCGGCAGGTGGTTGATTGGATGTTCTAGTGGTGAGGTTAACGAATGGTGCCATGGATGGGTAAAAACATTTGGTGGCCTGTTCGATGGATGATTTTGACGGATGCCTCGATGGATTTTAATTTCGCGGCGTTTTCGATGTGTGATTCCATGGATAATTCGATGGATGATCTTCTTTTGATGTTTTCGATGGATTAGTCCATGGATACCCCCATGGATAAATCGATGGATGACTCCGTGGTTGATCCGGTGGGCTCTTCGATGGACGATTCGGACGATTCCACGCGTGCTTCCGCGTAAAGTGCCATGGATGTTTCCGCGGATGATATCGCGGACGGTTAGACAGATGGTTCCATGAGCGATTCCACGAAGCGTGCCGTTGATGGTCCCGTAGAGGATTCCGCGGATGTTGCTCCAGAAAGCGAGGGAAAGGTGAGAGGAGGACTAGATTCTAGCGCGCTTGTTAGCGCGGAGATTTTCTGGGCCGCTCTTTTCCTATACCTGCCGCCCCCCCCTCCCCCCGCCCTAGGGTGACATATCCGAGACGAACACTACATTTTCAGTCCCTCCCTCCCCCCCTGGCCTATGGTCATACGACTACGGCTATGCATGATGATGAGTATACCCCCCCACCCCCCCGCGCTTCTCCTTCACTACGTTTTTCCTCCCTTGGACTCCTCTCTGCGCGCCCACGCGCGCGCTCCGCCCCTCCTTCCCCCCTCCTTCTCCTCCGCCGCCCAATTCCCTTCCCCGCCCTTATCCCGCCGATCCTCGCACGATCTCTTCTTGTTGCGAATCTACGACGGGAACGAACTCGGGGCTGCACGCAACGCGCAACTTGCCAACTCGCCACGGGCGACACACACCTTGCCTACACGCAACGGCGACGACGACGATGCCGTCAACGTCTACACACGACGAAAACGACAACAACAATTTGACAAAAAACAAAACAAAATATCGACGACGACGGCGGCGGCACGACGACGATAACGACCGCGACAAACAAACAATAAAACGTGGACAATCAACGATGGCGACAACGTTGGTGAAAACAACATTGGTACAATAACAACAACAAATTTGGCCAACATTTTAACAACAAAATTCCACTCACGACGACAACGGTGACAGCAACTGGCCCTTGGGGAGGAGTGCCTACTGCTGATGATCCTGCTCACCACGGAAATGCCGGTCATCCCTGATCCCCTCCCCCGAAATGCCAACGCCCCTGGGAACTCCGTGGATGTGGGAGGAGGAGGAGGAGGAGGAGGAGGGGTAGGGATAGGGGTGGGGGTAGGGGTCGGGGCGGGGGGCACTGAGGTCGGCGCTGGTGCTGGCAATCGTGGTGGTGGTGGTGTTAGTGGTGGTGGGGCGAAGGGGGTGCCGGATTGCAGGCTGTCGCGGCAGCTGCGGAGGGAGCTGGTGCACCGACTGGCCTCGGGCCCGTGCACGTACAGCGAGCTCCAGGATACGTGCTACGTCTCCTCCTACCATGAAATTGTCGAGCAGGAGGTAAGGGTGGGTGTGTGACGTGTGTTCAGGGGGGGGCGGGAGGCGAGGAAGGGAGGGCGGGAGGAAAGGGGGGGGGGGGAGGGATGGGGGGGGGGGGGGGCTTTCCGTTTTCTGCCCTTCACCCGTCCCTTCTCCGTCCTCTCACTGTTCCTTTCTCCATTCGTTCTCTGTCCGTTCTCCACTCCCTTTTGTTTTGCCCTGGCTGTCCCTTCTCTGAATTTTCCCTGGCAAGTAACTTTTTTCTTCGTCGGAACCCCTTTCCCTACGTGCCCCTTCTCTTGCCTCTTATCTGTCCTGTCTCTGCCCTTCTCGTGTCCTTCCTTTATCCTTTTCCTGTCCCTTCCCCGTAATTTCTCTGTTTTCTCTGGACTCTCAATCGTCCTTTCTCCTACTTTTTCTCGTTTTTTTTTTTGCTCTGTATTTGCTCCGTTCGTTCTGTTGCGTTCCTCCGTCCTTCCTCCGTCCTTCCTCTTATCCCTTCTCTGTCCCAAGCTGGTGGAAGGTATCTTGAAGGACATCGCCACAAGGCGAGAGCCGCCGAGCGCGCTTGAGGCGGGGAAGTTTGTGTTAAAGCCGGAAGTGTTCACAGCGGAGTATGACAATACCTTCTTCCACCAGTCTCTCCAGGCGAGCGAGAGAGATACATGCCCTGGCATCCTGTCAGTGCTGTTGGAAGTAGTAGAAGGAGGAGGATGAGGGGCGGTGTTGGTGTTGCTTTTGATGGTGTTGGTGGTAGTAGTAGTAGTAGTAGTAGTAGTAGTAGTAGTAGTAGTAGTAGTAGTAGTAGTAGTAGTAGTAGTTAGTAGAACAAATGTATTACGGGGGACCATAGTTAATAGGACCTACGGTTCACACAAACACCCTTATATTTCCATATTTTTTACTCACAATATTTGGTCCTAGTTACTATGGCCTCCCGTAATAGTACGAAGTAGCGAGATACCAGTAGTCGAAGTGTTTATTGATATACTTCATTTTTGTTATTATACACAGCTGGCGTTCAGAATCATCGTTTTTTTTTTATGCGTTTAGGTCACAAACATGCCGGGTGCGTTGCATACGCGGGGACGCTTTTTCCCACCGCCCCCCCCCCTTCCCCTCGCTCCTTCTCGCCCTCCCTCCCCCCCCTCCCCCGCCCGTCGTTTCCTCCCCTTGGTTCAAGCAATGTCTGTGTGGTCGGTGAAAACCCGACGTGCTCCGTCCCGGCATTGTAGGGATGCGAAGGCCTATGGTCATACGACTACGGCCATGCATTACATGAGTATACCCCCCCCCAAAAAAATCACATATCGTGTTATCCCTCCCTCCCTCCCTCCCTCCCCTCCCTCCCTCCCCTCCCTCCGTCCCCTCCTTCCCTCCCTCCTTCGCGCTGCTCCGCTATCTTGATGTTTTCGTTCTTCGTTTTTGTGGTTCTGTGTGTGTGTGTGTTTTTTTCGTGTTTTTTTCTTGTGTTTCTGCAGTTTCACCAGCAGGCCAGCGAGCGTCGGCCGACCATCAAGGGCCCCCCCACTCCGCTGGCTCCTCCCCCTCCCGAGGTAATTCGCCGATTTCATCAACTGTTGCCGGCTCTACATCGCATATAGACCACTTCCCCCAAAAAACAGAAAAAAGACAGGGAAAAACAGGTGTAGATAATGTTATATACGTGTATGCTTCGCCATGCGTTTTTATTTTCCCCCCAGACAGGCGTTTTTCTTTTTGACCCCCCGGCGTTGAAAGCGGTCTGCTGTATGTCCCCTATGCAGGGGTGGTCTCCCTACAGTGCCGGTACGAGCCAGCCAACAATACTGACACTATATATGGCGGCAACAGGCACTACTCCGCACACTCACTAGGTAGAAGAATGTCCGAACAGTCTGGGGTTTGGCGAATCGGAGAGAAAAAAATAAAAAAAAATCGGGGTAGGCGGGGGGGGGGGGGGGGGGGGGGGGGGGGGTTCCAGGGGAGGAATACCTGGTTCGGGGTGGTCCACGGCAGGATCGCAGCTGCACGTGTATTCAGGGCAAGTATACGCGGAGGCATCGGAACAGCAGCAGCAGCAGCAGCAGTACAGCAGCAGCAGCAGCAGCAGCAGCAGCAGCAGCAGCAGCAGCAGCAGGAGCAGCAGTTGGGAGGATCGACGGGCCGGGAGTAGAGATATAGTACATGGGTCTTCGATACCGGCGCTACTCCGCATACTATAATATAGCGGCAACCGACGCTACTCCGCACACTACAATACATAGCTGTTACGGGGGACCATAGTAAATAGGACCAAATATCGTTTTACTAAAAATTGGTAAATATATACCAGGTAGTTTTTTGTGTGTACCGTAGGTCCTATTAGCTATGGACCCCCGTAATAGTACCACACCGGTGAGCTTTAACCCTGTTAGTACCGCAGTCCCGTGTTGGGGACAAACTACTTGGAATTAGAGTGCTTTGTCCCCAACACGGGACTACAGTTCTAAAAGGGTAATAGTACCATCTGTCGTTGCCGATTGATACCGCGGGCACTGCAGGGAGCAACCGGCGATTATAGAGGGGCAACTTTTTTAGATTATCCGGCCACTGTCCCGATTCATGAGGACCTTTTTGTAGTTCGAAATGTATCAGAAACAGATCCTTCTATTGGAGGACATATATAACCCTTTTACCGGTACGTACCGGCTATAAGTGTACGTGTAGAGCTTCCTTACGTTGTTTTTTTTTTTGTTTAATCGGCAATGCGGTCCGTTCTGCCCTGTCGGGTAAAAGGTGTGTTGTCGATGTGTGGTTTTTGTGTTGCGCTGCTGTACTTAAGAGTGGCGTTTTTCGTTGTGCGTGGTGCACTTTTTTTTTTCTTCAGTTCTGTTTGTTTTTATTCATAGTCTGTCGTTTTTTTTTGCTTGCTCTTGTTTCTCTCTGTTCTTTGTTCCTCGTGTTTGGTCCTTGGTCTTTTGTGGTTTTTTGTTCTTCGCGTGTGCTATTACGGGGGTCCATAGTTAATAGGACCTTTGGTATACGTAAAAACCCATATATTTACGTATTTTTACTAGCAATATTTGGTCCTGTTTACCATGGTCCCCCGTAATAGTTTTTTTTCTGATTGGACGTGTTCGTGTTCGTGTTCGTGTTCGTGTTCGTGTTTTTTTGTTTTGTTTTTTCTCCTTATGGCAGATAGTGTTTATATACTTACTAAATTATGTTGTATAATTTTGTCGGGTCGTATCTGAAACGATGAAAACAGGCCCATCCGCTTTTCGAGAAACTGCGGGTAGACCTGCTCAAAGACAAGACGCTCGTCAGGGTCGTGGGCCAGGTCCTGCTGCTCGGCTGCGCGGGGAGGTCTCCCGGTGAGTTGCACCGTCTTCGATGGTCTCCGAACCAAACTCCCGGCATGGATACACGAGTACCCACCAGCACCAGCTTGAAAAAAACAACCATAACATTGTTAAATTTAACGCGAATACTTGGACGTTAGCGATTATACATGCGTGTGCATCTTCGCGGGCATCGCCTCCCCCCCCCCCCCCCCCCCCCCCCGCCCTCTCATGCCCCCCCCCCCCCCCCCCCCCCCCCCCCCCCCCCGAAAAAATCCCTTACAATGTACGAGTAACATCTCCTACCTTGTTCCCCCCCCCCCCCCCCCCCTCCCCAAAAATCTCATGTAGCATCCCCCTCTCTCCCCCGCCTATGGCAGGTCGCTCCCGGGATGGCTTGCTCTTGCGCGGGCTGCACCTGCTCACCCTCGCCGTTCACGTGATGGGTCCTAAGCCGCCACCCCTTGGTGGCGATGGCGGTAGAGGTGGGGGGGGGCGGGGGGTGGTGGTGGTGGTGGTGGTGGTGGTGGTGGTGGTGGGGTAGGTTTGGGCGACGCCGAAGCGTTCTGTGCGGAGCTAATGGAGCCAATGGTCCGGGCGCCGATGCCGGAACGTGCTTCTGGACAGGATGAGGGGGTGATGTTTTCTCCATTGGTGGAAATGGTGTCCCTCGCCCCCGCCTCCGAACTCATTCGATGCTGTCAACCATTTAGCAAGAAAAGTCCGCCTTACAAGCGACTCTTGGTAGGATTCAATCCGCCCTTCACGCGACTCGCCGAATACCCTCGCGGCGCGCCGCTTTGCGCTTGGTGCCATAGCAATGCCTGCCTGGTCGGTGAAAAAACCCGACGTGCTCCGTCCCGGCGTCGTGGGGATGCGAGGGTCTATGGTCATACGACTGCGGCCATGATGAAGTTGGTGCTGAAGTTGTGTTTGCGGTTGATCTTGAGGTGTTGTGGTTGAGGTTGAGGTTGGCCGCTACGGCCATGATGAAGTTTTTTGCTGAAGTTTTGTTTGCGGTTGATGTTGAAGTATAGGTTGAAGTTGAGGTTAGCCGTGTTGAAGTTGATGCTGATGTTCACGTTGATGTCGAATTTGCTTGGTTAGATGGTTGGTTGGTTGGTTGACTATTACGGGGGTCCATAGTTAATAGGACCTATGGTATACATAAAAACCTATATATTTACCTATTTTTACTAACAATATTTGGTCTTATTTGCTCTGGTCCCCCGTAATAATTTCCAAAGCCAGTCGTCTTCAGGTTTTTTTTTTATCAGACATCTCCCTAGAGATGAAAACTCTGACTCCCCCGCCTCCTCCCTTTTTTTCTCCCCCCCCCCCTATGTTATATACCTGGTGTATATATATTTAAGTTAGGTTGGTCTTGGTTGGAGAAGACGCGGTAAAACATGCCTCTCTCACTGCGTGAGAGCTAGACAACCAGAATACCATTTTTTTGGGCGGGGTTGTTGGCGGTCACTACGACGGCGGCCGAGTTAGATATTTTTTTTGTGCGGGGAAAACCTTAACTCCGCACTAGGGGGATGATCGTATCACGTAGTGCGCGTATGGTAAGGCATCAACGAGGCAGTTACATGGTAAACCCGTTGCTGTCTCTGGAAGTGACCACACCAGAAAATAAATCAATTCATTGACGCGCTGTCATTCGCATGCACGCAAATCCGCCCTCTAAAGCGGTTCTTAGTAGGATGCAGTTTACCCTTCACGCGACTCGCCCAACACCTCATGGCGATTGGCGCTTGGTGCAAGCAATGTCTGCCTGGTCGGTGAAAACCCGACGTGCTCCGTCCCGGCATTGATGCGAGGGTCTATGGTCATACGACTACGGCCATGCATGACATGAGTACCCCCCCCCACCCCACCCCACCCCCCCCCCCCCCCTCCCTGCTGCCCCCCCCCCCCTCCTTTCTTGCCTGTTTTTTTCCGGAAGACGGCCAGGAGCGGTGCCGGCACCGGCAATGCGAGGGAATTGTGGGGGGAGTTGGATACCTTGGCAGGCGCGGTTGGGTCGGCGGGAGCGCTCGCCGCCGTGCCCTCCTCGGCGTATGCATTGGACTCGTCGGCTACGATGCGTCCGACTGCTGCCTCGGGGGGGGGGATGCCGGTGGCGGCGGCGGCTGCTGCTGCGGCGACGTCAAATCCTGTAAGCGTTCTCCAGCTCTTGATGGAGTTGAAGGTGAGCCGCGTGTCGGAGGGGTAGAATGGGGCGATGTAGGGGGGGCGGGGGTGTGTGTGTGCAGTGGATGTTGTCGGTTGTTTTGGTGTTTTTCGCTATAGGGCTGTGTTGTGTTGTTTTTGTCTTGTCTTGCCTGGTCTTTATCGTCGTGCCGTGCCCATGTCCTGTTCTCCCTTGTCTTGTTCTGTCCTATCCTGCCCTGTGCTGCCTGTCCTGCCCTGCCCTGCCCTACCCTACCCTCTCCGGTCGCGTCCTGTCCCGATTTAACGCATTTGAAGCAACAACAACAACAACAACAACAACAACAACAACAGCAAAAACATCATTAACAACATAAACAACAACGAGATATTTACCAACACAAACCAAAATTGCCAAACCACGTGAACTTTTTTTGTGTCTCGCTCCCTCTGTGGATGCCCAGGTAACCCCTTGGGCTCAGGCCGACAATTTCGTCTCCGCGGGCTTGGAATGGCTTCTAGGTCGCCTAAGCGGCATGAGCAACAGATGCCGCGACATCATCAGCCCAAGGCCCACCCCCGCCAGGGCCGGGCATGCTGGTGATGAAACCCTCGGTGCGTCCTCGCCGGGCGGCCGCAGTAGTACAGGCGGTGGTGGTGGTAGTGGTGGTGGCGGCGGCAGCGGGGTTGGTGTTGGTGATGGAGGTGGCGGTGGGAGCAGCCCCGCGGCCTCGATGGAAGAGAGGAGGCAGGCCGCCCGGAAGCGCGCGATGGACAAGATGAAGCAGAGCGCGGCGGCCTTCGCCCTTAAGATGGACGGGATGGAGGACTCCGAGGAAAGCGAGAACGACGACGGTGACGACGTTAGCGGAAACGGCAACGGCGGTGGTAGCGGTGGCGGGGGTAGTGGTGGTGGTGGTGGCGGTGGAGAAGGAAAAGGAGGAGACATCGCAGGGTCTAAGCAGCGGGCGTCAGCGACCGGTGGGGAAGGAAGGGGTAGAGGCGCGGTGGGTGGGGCTGGAGGGGAGGTGGGGGCGGGGCCGGGGGCGCGGGCGGACGGGACGGCGGTGGCAGCGGGGGGGAGGAGACCGTCCAAGGGGAAGCGGTGGCGGCCGAAGCCTCCCCCGGAGTGCATCGTGTGCCGGGACGAGACGAAGGAGCCCCTGGGGTTCATTGGCTTCGGACAGCGGTCCCTGGCGCTCGACCTACGCCCAGACGACGAGATTAGAAGCGCGGGTGTTCACCTGCAGGTGAGGGTAGGGTGAGGGCAGTGGTAGGGGTGGGGGTCGGGGGTGGGGTTAGGTGGGGTAGCTTAGGGGTGTACCATTATTGCGACTGCTGCTGCTACTGCTGCTGCTACTACCACTAGAACTGTCGTGCACATGTAGACATATCCTTCATTATTTTTTTTCTGGCCCGCCTTCAAACCCTTCATACCCCCTATATATACCCCCTCTGGAAGTGGCTACACCGGAAATTAAACTAAGTCATTGAAGCTGTCGTCCATATGCAAGTCCGCCTCACAAGCAGTTCTTTGTAGGATGCAGCTCACCCTCATGCGACTCGCCGGACACCTCACGGCGCTTCGCGGGCTTGTTGCAAGCAATGTCTGCCTGGTCGGTGAAAACCCGACATGCGCCGTCCCGGCATTGTAGGGATGCGAGGGTCTATGGTCATACGACTATCGAGTACATCTCTCCTATCGAGTACCCCCCCCCCCCCCCCCCCCCCCCCTCCCGCCGCCTCCCCGCCTCCACCCTTGCCATCCCCCTATTTTCCAGTTTTGCGGACACGCCCTGCACTACACTTGTTTCGAACAGTACCACAAGACGTTCATGGAGTCATCTGACTCCTACAGCAGCGTGGCGTTGGATACCGACTCGGGGGAGTTCCACTGTCCCCTTTGTAAGGCGGTGGGGAACCTGATGGTGCCTGCCGCGGTGGCTGGGGACTGGGCTGAGGGCGGGGGTGGTGGCAGTGGTGATGCTGGTGCCGCTTATCGGGAGGTGATGGCGATGGAGGATGAGGAAGGTGGGGCGGGGATGGGAGCAGAGGCGATGGAGATGTCCGAGGACGACCAGGTGGGTGGGGGGATCGAGTGGAAGGTGTGGAGCTGAGAGCTTTTGCCGTTGATGCTGCTGTTGTCTTTGTTGGCGGTGGTGGTGGTGGTGGTGGCGGTGATGGTGGGGGCGTTGGTGGGTGGTGGTGTTGGTGTTGGTGTTGATGTTGGCGCTGTTTCGTCGGGGGCTGTTGTTGGTGATTCTTATTAATATCGTTTTGTTACATTGCCGGCGTCCCCGGTGGCTTGGTAGGTGGTCCGCGTGCCTATCAAGATCAATTTTCGTGGGTTCGAGTCTCACCGAGTGCATGCTCGTAGAGACTTTTTCTTACGTGAAAAACTGAATAGCGGAGAGCGCGACAGCGTGAGTTAGCTATATTCGATGAAATCGACGAGAAGTGGGAATGCTGAACCCTATGCGCGACAAAAAATAGAGGCACGTACCGGGGGGGGGGGGGGAAGGGACGACACCTGTGCCCACGGCTTGTCCAGAAGAAGACCGCTGAGGGTAAAACCACCTGCGAGTTAGGCTGGAAAGTACAAGTGATGATTACAACAACAACAACAACAACAACAACAAAAGTTGTAGCATTTTGTTTTGCTGAGACAATATTGCCTTGGGTGGCCGCTAACCCCAACCCCAATCCTTAGCCGACCCATACGAACGGTGTCCGGAAAAAAAAAAAAACGTCGTTTGCTGTTTTCAAAATATCGACTATTACGAGAGTGCGCCTAAAAACTCAAAAACAACATCCGAAACGACAGTTTTTGTTCTCAAAGGGGGGGGGGGGGGGGGGGGGGGGGGGGGGGGGGGGGGGGGGGGGGTCATACTAAATCTAAATTGATATGTTTACGTGCATCCTCTCTGTTCCGGGGGGGGGGGGGGGGGGGGGGGGGGGGGGGGGGGGGGGGGGGCATAGACGCGCGCTACCATAGAGGTAGGACTTTTTGGCTAAAATATTTTCTGAACGACGGGGCTCCTTAAGGGTAAGAGCTGCGGACTAGGCACGTACGGCCCCATACGAAGACCAAGGACCCCGCTGTACAGAAAGGGGGGGGGCGAGTGCTATAAGGCTTGCTGTGGATTGGGTAGGTAATTGGTTAAAACCTTTTTGCCAGTTCGTAACCCAACGGACAATTTAGTAAGGCCTTAAGAAATGGCGATTAACCCAAAATCGTCGGAAATGCCATGTTTTTGTTTTTGCGATGTTTTTTTTTTTTCTGTGCACCCCAAGACATGTTTTTTTTTATCATCGGATTGCACTTTCATTTTTTTTTTTTTTCCAAAATCAGTCTTCGGGTAACTTATTAATGGCAATAGAATGGAATTTCTTAAGGGAGGGGATCTCATAACCGGGTCGGTGCACCTCTTTCTGACTTGGCGTGTGTCCATGGTAAGGAAAATCTGGACCCCAAAAATAGGTGTCCCACTGTGTTCACGTACCATGGTTGGTTTTTATTACTATTTCACGGGGGACCATAGTAAATAGGACCTACGGTACACCCCAAAAACCTATATATTCACCTATTTTCACTAACAATATTTGGTCCTATTTACTATGGTCCCCCGTAATACTGTGAATGATGTCCCCCCCCCCCCAAAAAAAAAAAAACCTAACAAACCCAACAGTAATACGTATCGTTCACTTTCTACGGGTAGACTGTGTTACAACACTCTCGCCACATTTCACGTGTCGCTAACTTCCTACGAGTAGACTGCTGTAATACTACGCTGCACTCTTTCTCACGTTCTGTTTTTTCGTTTTTTTTTTTTTTTCGTCTGTGTCTCACGCATCCCCACGCGTGAGCTACTGCTGCCTACCGAACCATGACAAATCGGCACAGCCGAGCACTCGAGGTGCCCGGACCTTCGGCGTGCCCGGCGACGACGGCTGGTATAGATGTTGGATGGAAACCGACGCCGCGCTGTCCTTTGACCTAGCACGCCGATCGGCCTCCTCGAGGTCAGGGTCAGACTCGGAGTCGCCGGAGGCGTCGCCGTCTAAGTCAGCATCGGAGTTTGGGTTTGGGTCGGGGTTGGGGCTGGAGTCGGGGTCAAGTTTGTTGACAATGGCCGAAAATGTCGATAACAGCAGTGACGCCGTGGACCGGCAGGAGGAGGCGGAGGGTGGGGGGTTGGCGGGGGAAGGGGGGGGGCGGGGGCGGGGGGCGGGGGACGGGCGAGGATGGAGGGTATGACGCAGGAGCGGCGGCGGCGGAAGGCTCAGCTTTGGCAGAAATGGCAGCATCATGAGGAGCGGCGGCGGCGGAAGGCTCAGCCTTGGCAGAAGCGGCTGCAGTTGAACAGGAAGATTGAGCACCGACGGGAGAGGGCGCTGCAGCAGATCCAGGAGATAAAGCCGCTCCCACCTCAGACCCGAAAGTTTTTGGAGGTGAGAAATGCGGTAGAGGAGGAGAGGGAAGCGCGGGGAGACGAAGGGCGGGAGGAGACGAGAAGAGGAGGAGAGGAGGATGGGAGGGGAGGAGAGGAGAGGAGAGGAGAGGAGAGAGAGAGGAGAAAAGAGGAGAAGAGGGGGGAGGGGAGGGGAGGGGAGAGGGGAGGAGGAAGAAGTGGAGGAAGATGGGGCCGCGGACGTTGATTCGGTTTTTTGTTGCAGCTGGAGGTTGTGTTGGTGACCATGGCCGCGGGGTCGTAGGGCGGACAGAGGTGGGCAGCGGGGGGGGGTGAGTCGGGGTTTGTCGGCACGAGACAGGGTGATTCGCTGGCATTTCTCTGGAGGTGTTTCTTTCTTATCCCCCCCGCCCCCACCCCAACTCATTTCCTTATTTCTCCCCCTCCGTACCCGCCTCTCCCTCCAGCGCGCGCACTTCTTCGCTTTTCGTGATCGATACGAAACGATTCGGTCCAGTATGATATGATATTGTGTGATGTCATGTGATACCATGTGATATCGTACGATATTTACTACGAGATGATACGACGCGGTACGATACAGTTGGATGTGTTCCGATCCACTACTATGTGATAATGTACGATATAATACTACCAGGTATACTGTAGCGGGAACCATAGTAAAGGGGACCAAATATTGTTAGTAAAAGTAGGTAAATATATAGTTTTTTGTCTTTACCGTAGGTCCTATTTACTATGCCCCCCCCCCCCCCCCCCCGTAGTACTGGTATACGTTACGCTGCGCCACGATACGATATGTTACGTTTCGAAACGAGACGGTACGATACAACACCACACAAGACCGCATCACACCCCACCCGACCCCACCCCACAACGCATACCCCACCCCACCCCACCCCACCCTTTAGTACGTGAACGACTTCGATCGAGACATTCCGAGTGATGGGACCGTCTCTCCAGAGGTTCTCTTTCTCGCGGGCTGCCGGGCGCTAGCGTTTTCAGTGGCGGCAGCCGCGGCGGTAACTAGTCCGCTCGTCTCCCTCGGCGGCGGCAGCAGCAGCAGCGGCGGCGGCGGCGGCGGCGGTGGTGGTGGTGAGGGGAAGGGTCGAGCAGGGGCGGGCGGGGCGGCGGCGACGGTGGAAGAGGCTGATCGTGGGGATGCTTCGAGGGTCCGAGGTCTCCGGCTCGTGGTGTCGGCGTTGAGGAAGGCGAGCGGGCAGGAGACGGGGCTGGGAGACATGGTGAGAGAGACATGGAGGAAGCGGGGGGGAAGAGGTAGTGGGGTTAAAGGGGGGGTAGAGGAGGAGGCGGAGGGGCGGGGGGGGGTGGGGGGTGGGGGGGGCAGAGAGTGGAGTAGGGGAAGGCCCTCTGCTGTTTTCTTGGTCGTTTATTGTTACGTGTTTTTTTTTTTTTGGGGGGGGGGAGCCATTTGTTTTTCGTGTGTTGTTATTTCTCCGGACAGCCGCCTCCATAAGTTATGCCTCTTTGTGCTACGTGCCAGGCATGGTATTGCCCTCCTTACCTCGCTTACCTTGTGTTACTTTGCCTTGCCTTTTGTCTCTAGGTGCGCTGTAAGCTGTCGGCATCTCTGCGTGGCCTGGACGTATCCTCTCGTGCAAAACCTGTCGCGATTTCCCGCATAAGCGCCCGTACCAGCCGGGGTGGCGGCGGTGGTGGCGGCGGCGGCGCAGCGGGGACGGGGGAAGATCCCGGACAAGGTCAAGGTGCTTCTCCGGGCGAGGTACCAAGCGCGGACATGCCGGATCGGCAGCCGCAGCACGTGCACCAGTTGCAGCGGGTGCTTAGCCCCTTCCCTTCTATGGAGGTAGCCGGAGGAGGAGGAGGAGGAGGAGGAGGAGGAGGAGGAGGAGGAGGAGGAGAAGAAGGAGATCAGGAGAGAGGAGGGGCGGCGGATGAGCGACCGGGCCCGGACTGTCGGACGGATCTGGACAAGCCGCTTGTGCTAACTGGGGCGATGGAGATGCTGGCGACGGCGTTGGTTTCGCTCCCCGCGGGGGATGTTGAGGGCGCCATGCAGTGTGTTGGGTGAGTGACCTTCCCCCCCCCTGCGCGCTCTGCACTCCGCTCTCCGCGCTGCTCACTGCGCGTGACGAGTGTACGCCCATTCGTGCCTTGTCTTGTCGCGCTGCACCCCACGCATCCCACCGCCACCGCCACCCCCACCCCCACCCTTCCCAACCCTACCCTGGCCTGGCCTGGCCTGACCTGCCCTGACCTTCCTTGACCTGCCCTGACCTGCCCTGACCTTTCTTGGCCTGCCCTGACCTGCCCTGCCTTGCCCTACCTTACCCTACTCCTATCCCACCCTACCCTACCCTACCCTACCCTATCCTACCCTACCCTACCCTATCTCCACGCTCATACGACTACGGCCATGCATGATGTCGAGTCCCCCCCCCCCCCCCCCCCCCCCCCCCCCCCCCCCCCCCCCCCGCTTCCGTCTCCTACCCCGCCTTCCAGTGCCCTGTGCCTTGTTCGCGTTCTGCAGGTGCTCTCCGCTTGTCGCTACTCGATGGGGGAAGAATTGGGCGCCGACGTGCAAGGCCGAGCGGCCCCTGCCGCTGCCGCTGCTGCCGCTCACGAGGAGGAGAACGAGGGGCGGGAGAGGGTGGGGGAGGGCGGAGGCGAGGGGGGGGACGGGAGGAGAGGAGGTGCTGTGGTGGTCGCTAGCGTTGGGCATGTGCGGGCGCTTGTGTTAGGCAAAAACTGGTGAGCGGGGGGTGGCATTTTTATTTACAGTAGGTTGGGTGTTGTGTGTGTGGGGGCGCTGGGGTGGGGGTAGGGTGGGATGGGAGGAGGAGAAAAGGGAGGGGGTACCCATGCCATGCATGGCCGTAGTCGTATGAGCTTTGACCCTCGCATCCCTGCAATCTTGGGACGGAAGCACGTCGGGTTTTCACCGACCAGGCAGCTATTGGTTGCACCAAGTGCGAAGCGCCGGGAGGTGTTCGGCGAGTGGCATGAAGGGTGAGCTGCATCCTACTAAGAACCGCTTGTGAGGAGGATTTTCGTTGCGTATGGATGACAGCATCGAATTGTTTGATTTGTTGGAGGGGGGGGGGGGGGGGGGGGGGGGGGGGGGGGGGGGGGGGGGGGGGGGGGGGGGGGGGGGGGGGGGGGGGTTACTCATTGTCGTGTGTGTGGGGTGGGGGGGTGTACACATTATCATGCATGGCCGTAGTCGTCTGACCATAGACCCTCGCACCCCTCCAAGGCCGGGACTGAGCACGTCGGGTTTTCACCGGCCAGGCAGACATTGCTTGCACCAAGCGCGAAGCGCCGTGAGGTGTCGGGCGAGTCGCGTAAAGGGTGAGCTGCATCCTACTCAGAACCACTTAGAGGCGGATTTTCTTGCATATGGGTGGCAGCATCAATTATTTGATTTATTAAATTTCTGGTGTGGTAGCCACTTCCAGAGACAGCAGTGGGTTTACTATGTAACTGCCTCGTGGGTGGGGGTACGCAGACGGTGCAGAGTGTGCACTTGATGGAGGGGGCACACTTATGTAGGAATCAAGATAGCGGACGTTATTCCAGCGCATTTTACTGGACAGCCTTTCTTGGTTTGCATTTTTTTTTTTTTTTCTGACCTTGCTTTCTGTTGTACCAGGTCTTTGTTTTTAGCCTTTTTAGTACCGCGGTCCCGTTTTGGTGATAAACTACCTAGAATTTGAGGTATTTGTCCACAAGACGGGACTGCAGTACTATTACCGGGGACCTATAGTAAGCAGGACCAAATATTGTTAGTAAAAAAACGGAAATAAACAGGTTTTTGTGTGTACCGTAGGTCCTATTTACTATGGCCCCCCGTAGTACAAGGGTTTTGAGATATTTTTTTTTCTTCGATTGTTTTCGAAGCCCAAGCCTGCTGCTGCTGCTGCTGCTGCTGCTGCTGCTGCTGCTGCTGCTGCTGCTGTTGATGCTGCTGCTGCTGCTGATGCTGCTGCTGCCACCATTTCAGACGATAGTCTGCTGTTTTTTTGTGCATGTAGTCACAGACCCCATTGTGCCTTCTTGAAGTGGTGTGCATGCACGCCTCGGACGAGTGATCGATTCCTACTCGTTGATTTAGATCCTTCGGCGAAGATATCCTATTGCGGAGGACCATAGTATATAGGACCTACGGTACACACAAAAAGCGTAGTATCTCTAAGCTCACGTGATATGCCTGTTTTTGTTCACAACCGACGGAATTAATTATTTATAGTCGTGGGCTCTCTATAACGTGACAATTCGAAGGATATACACACAAACCTCACCTATTTTTACTAACAATGTTTGGTCCTGTTTACTATGGCCCCCCGTAATATTTATTTGTATGATCTATCACGAAGGCCCATGGTAAATACGCCTCAAAACGAGACCAAAGCACCCACTTCGGTGCGTTGTATCTCCACATGTACTGCGTGAATCGAAAACAAATAAAGTTGTCTGTTCAAGGAACGCGGTTGATGATGGATAGGCTTCCCATCGATGCTTCATTTGTATTCTTGACGAATACGTTGGGGAAGCCCCTCTCTCCCCGTTCTTGGGCCTATATGTTGGGGGACCACCGTGATAGCACACACGTTTCTTGGGCTGGGTCTGTACGACGCAGATCCCTCACAACCTCTTCACGACCGGCAGCTAAGGAAGTTCATGGTAGATTGTCTACTGTAGACCATTATCTGTGACATCGCCGTGGCTTCTCCGTGGACTCGCCGCTGGGCTTTGTTTATTCATTCGCTTTTCCTTGGACTCCGCGACCCCCGTTTCCCTCCGCGAAAAGGTCGTCGCCAACCGCGCTCGGTGGCGGTGGCGGCGGCGGCGATGTCGGCATGTCAACGGCGGGTGGAAACCGATATGGTTCTACTGCTGGTGGTGGTGGTGCTGGTGTAACTGGTGCTGCTACTATTGCTGGTGCTACTGGTGGTGGTGGTGGTGGTGGTGGTGGTGCCACTGATGGTTTTGCTGCTGCTGTTGCGGCTATGTCTGCGATCGGTGCTGGTAATGGTGCTGTCGTTGCTAGGGGTGTTGCAGCCGCGACTTCTCCGTCTTCCGTGGGGTTGAAGGCTCCCTGGACCAAACGCGCGTCGCCGCCCCTTCTTCCTGGCGGCAGGCGCGCCGGGGCAGAACGCGTGCGAACCTTCTCCATCGGCGTCCGTGGTGGTGGTGTGGTGGTGGTGGTGGTAGCGGTGGCGGTGGTAGTGCTGGTGCTGGTTCTAGTGGTAGTGTTGGTGCTGGTTCCGGTGGTGGTGGTGGTGGTGGTGATGGTGGTGGGAGTGCTGGTGGTGGCGCTGGTGGTGGTGGTGGTGATGGTGCTGTTGGTAGTGCTAGGGGTGGTGACGGCGGCGGCGGCGGGGGCGGCAGCGGCAGCGGCAGCGGCAGCGGCAGCGGCAGCGATGACCGGTACCTGAAGGCCGCGGCGGCACACGTGACCGCGTTCCTGAGAACGGCCCTTCTGATGGTGCACGTCTGCATGACGCCGGACGAAGACGGGGAGGGGGGTGAAGACGCGGACAATCTCGGACTCGGCGGGCGGTGGCAAGGGGGAGGAGGAGGGGGGGGAAGGGGAGGAAGCGGGTCTGCACGGAGCGTGTTCAGCGCGGGGGTGGCGGTGGGCGCGGACGGAAAATTCTTGCCGAGCTCCGACGACGAGTTCCTGCCCCTGTGCCGTTTTTTCGGGTTTCCTGAGTCTGCCGAGGCGTTGCTCTCGCAGCCCGGGCTTGTGGACGCGGCGCGCAGGTACAATTTGGTTTGTTTCTATGCGCGCATACTTGTTTGTGTGCTCACAGGCTGGTTTTTCAGTCGCACTGGCTTGTTTTGTATCAGAGCGGGGTTGTTTTGTATGCGCACACGTACGTTTTGTATGCGCGCAGGTGCGTTTTGTATGCGCGCAGGTACGGTTTTTTTTTTTTTTGCACGCAGGCTTGTTTTGTATGCGCGTGGGCGTTTTTGGTATGCACGCAGACTTGTTTTATATGTGCCCAGGCTTGTGTTGTACGCGCGGAGGCTTGTTTTGCATGCGCGCAGACTTGTTTGGTATTTGCACAAATTGTTTAGTATGCGCGCATAACTCTGATATATTATTCGCGCATGTCTGTTTCGCATGCGCGCAGGCTTGATCTGTATGCTCGTAGGCTTGCTTGGTGTACGCGCGTGCTCGTTTTGTATGCGCGTTGGTTTGTTGTGAGCGCAGGGTTGTTGTTTTGGTATGCGGGTAGGCTCAATTTCTATGCGCGCAAGCTTGTTCTATGTATGCGCACAGACCTGTTTTTGTATCTGCTCAGGTTTTGTTTGTGCTTGGGAAGATGATGAATGGAAAAAGGCGGATGGGTTAGTGGGTGGGTTAGGGTGGGTGGATGCGTCGTTGGGTGGGTGGGTAGGTAGGTAGGTAGGTAGATGGGTTGGATGGGTGAATGGTTTGGTCGGTGGTTGGACGTTGTAGGATAGATTGGGCTTGTTGGGTTTGGCCGAATTCCGCTCGTTTCGCTGATGCTTTTTTTTGTGTTGGATCCGCTCAAAGGTGGGGTCCAATGCCTCTTTTTGTGTCTTTAGGGCTGCGGTTGTATGCCGGCGATCATCGTGCCATGCGGCTGACACCGTTCGTTTTGATCTACTGCTCTTACCAGCATCACTTCGTTGTTATTGTTGTTGCTGTTGTTGTCGGCTACCGGATATGTTTTTTGTTGGTCTTGTTTTTGCTTGCTTGCTTGCCTGCGTGTTTGCTCCTTTGCGCGCTTGCTCGAATCGAAATGAAATCAGAGCCAAACCGATCCAAACCAAACCGAATGAAGGTGGCTGACGTGCTTGACGGCCGAGACCCTTCCGGGAGGAGGAGCGGCGTCGGGAGTGCCGGAGTCTCTAGCAGAGCGCCGAGCGATCGTTGCCCAACGCCTCCACGATTTCCCGGCGCCCGTTAAGGTGAGTGGTATACGACTGGTGTCTGCCTGATCTACTACTGGTGCAAGCCTGATCTTCGATTGATGTCAGCGTGGTCTACTGTTGTTGGTGTTAGCCTGGTCTACGATGAATAGTGTTGCTCACATTAGACCGTTCTTTTTACTATCGACATCCTGGTATATATGTGCGTTGTAAACGTTGTCTACGTTCGGTGTAAGCCTGGTCTACGATTGATGCAAACCTGGTCTAGGCGTGACTTATGCCGCCTTCCTTTGCTTTGCCTTGCCTTGCCTTGCCTCGCCTTGGCTCGCCTTGCCGTGCTCTGTCTTTCTTTTCCTTGCTTCCCCCCCCCCCCCCCCCCCCCCCCCTTGCCTACCCTTTCCCTCCTTCCCCACCCTTACCCCTACCCTTACCCTTTTTCCTCTCCTTCCGTTTGCCTCCACCCCCACGCCTGCCCCTCACCCCTATCTATATCTTCCTCCCCTCCTCCACTCCCCTTGCATTCCCTCCCCTTACCCGTCTCCCCCCCTATCCCCTCCCATACCGTTGCCCTTCCGTCCCCTGATCCCTACCCGTACCCAATGTTTCACTCTCACCCCTTCGGCGCGCAGATCGACCTCGTGACTCTGCCGCACGCGTACACCGACCTGCACGCCGAGGTCTCTGCTCGGGCGGAGGAGGGCGTGAGCCAACCGGCGGTGTGTCTTGTATGCGGAGATGTGCTGGACTCCAGCGGACGGGGGATGTGCACACTGCACGCGCGGCTGTGCGGCTGCGGAGACGGCCTCTTTTTCTTGCTCCAGGTGCGAACTAGCGGCGGGGGGGGGGGGGGGGGTTCGTAGAAGGGAGTTGGGGAAGCTTTGGGCGCGGGGGAGGGGAGGTGTTGAATCGAAAGGAAAGGGAGGGGAAGGGGGGCTGGGGGGGGGGGGGGGGGGGGGGGGGGGGGGGGGGGGAAGGGCTTTCGGGGGCTCTGCAGGGGGCGGGGCGGGGACTTGCTTCCCACCCATTGTCCATGTTGGCTAATGATGAACTAGACTTTCATTTGGTCCTGATAGCCGCTGGTTATAATTCACTGTCTTGCCGCCGTCCGCCGCCTGTCGCTGAAGTGTTTTATCGTTTGCAGGTGTCTACTGACGCGATTCCCCCTTCCCCTCTCGTTGTTCTCCCGCCCCCCCCCCCTTTGCCCCTTCCCCCTCCCCTCCCCTCTCCTCAACAACCACAACCTACTTTTTATTCACGAAAAAATATGAACATTAAACTTCGTATTACAACAAATAAACGTAAATGGCGACAACGAACTCTACCGGAACTACTACTAATAATTCGCCGCAATTTATGGCGAAACAACAGGAGTGCACCATTCTCGTGATCCACGGGTCGCGGGCATCGTTCTTCCCTTCCCCATACGTGGACGCGCACGGGGAGCGGCAGCGGCACAGCCACCGCGGCAGGCCCCTCTTCCTCGACGAGAGGCGGTACAGCGTGGTGCGGGGTCTGTGGGCGAAACACCTCGTGGCGCATGAGGTACACATGGGGCAGCCGCTTGTTTCGCGTAGCTACCGTGTGTTGCCGTGTTTTGAAGAGTTGCCATTTTTTCTGCGTTTGAACGAGTTACAGTGGTACTGTGCGTTACCGTTTTCTTGCGCGTTTCAACAAGTTGCCCTTCACCGAATTTTACCGCGGTTTGCCGTGTTTTGACGCCTTTTTTTTTTTTTTTTCCGCGTTATCACGTTCTACCGCGTGGCGACGTTTCTACCATGTTGCTTCTTTCCACCGCGTTGCCGTCTTGCCGCGTCGCCGCGTTCTTCTGAGCTACCGGGTTGCCTCGTCTTAGCGTTTTTTTGCCCTGTTTTGTCGCGCTACATGTTGTACGACGGTGACGAAAGTAAAGCGCTGCCGTATTTGGTGTGTGTTGTGGTGTGTGGTGTTGTGTTGTGTTTTGTTGTGTTGTACTGTGTTGTATTGTGTGTCGTGCGTCTCGTGCGGTTGAGTTTTGGATTAGGATGTGTTGAGTGTCTTGCAGTATCGTGCTATCAATAGTATTGCTTTGTGCTTTGCTGTGCTATGGTGTGTATCGCGGTGGCATAGGGCAGCCCTGATCCCCCCACCCCCTCCAATATTGTATACCTGGTATATATGGGTTGGGTTAGCGTCGGTTGGCGACGACGCTGTAAAACACGCCTCTCACTGCGTGAGCTAGACAGCCAGGGTACCGTTTTTTTTGTTTTTTTTTCGGCGGTCACCACGGCTGGCGGTCGAGTGGGTAATTTTTGTGCGGGGAAAACCTTTCCTCCGCACAAGGGGGATGATCGTATCACGTAGTGTGTCTATGGTGAGGCACCCACGACGCAGTTACATAGTACTCCCATTGCTGTCTCTGGAAGTGACCACACCGGAAATTAAATCAATTCATTGATGCTGTCATCCATGTGCAAGAAAATCCGCCTCTAAAGCATTTCTGAGTAGGATGCAGCTCACCCTTTGTGGGACTCGCCCGACACCTCACGGCGCTTTGCGCTTGGTGCAAGCAATGTCTGCCTGGTCGGTGAAAACCCGGCGTGCTCCGTCCCAGCATTGTAGGGATGCGAGGGTCTATGGTCATCCGACCACGGCCATGCATGATAATGAGTACACCCCCCCCCCCCCCGCTCCAACCACGAAGCAGTTACATAGAAACCCCATTGTTGTCTCTGGGAGTGGCCAAACCGAAACAAATATTAACTCATTGAAACTTCCATCCATATGCAAGTCCGCCTCACAAGCGGTTCTTAGTAGGATGCAGCTCACCCTCCATGCGACCCGCAGAACAATCCACGGCGCCTCGCACTCGGTGCGGGCGATGTCTGCTTTGTCGGTGAAAACCCGACGTACTCCGTCCCGGCGTTGTAGAGATGCGAGGGTCTATGGGTCATACGACTATGGCCATGCATGATATTGAGAAAACCCCCTCCCCCCCCCTCCTCCCCTCCCCTCCTCTCCTCTCTCCTCCCCTATCGCTTGTATCCTGTCGCAACTGCCTTCCGCAGGTGGTGCAAAGCCGGAGCACCAGCCGTCAGGTCATCATCAACAACCACTACTGACGTCAAAACCACAAAAAAATAAACATAGCTGAAGAAAGTGGCTGCTTATATAGTACAGTAAGCGGCTCGAAAATTGAAAATTGGCTAGTTTTGTTGATACGTTTTTTTGTGGTCTGCTTTTGTGTGACCTGTTTTTTTTCTCCGTTTTTTTTTTTCTCACAGTCGGAGCGGCCGGCGATAAGACGTGATCGGACGCTCGCGTCAGTTAGTCTAGACCCAAACTCTTCAATAATAAGAAGGCCATTTACACAATAGTAGTCGCGTGGTCACGTCGGGGCGTGTATTATACACACATAATTTTGGTACGCTTCGAGCCTCAACCATAATTGACCTCGGCCTCGGCCGCTTTCTTTTTTGTCTTTGACGGGTATATGCCTCGCGACGAACAATGGTTAAATAAATTAGGTGCACTGAGCATGTCGAATGGGTTGGGTGGGTAGCTGGGTGGGTAGGTTCGTGGGTTTGTATGTAGGTTGCGCTGCTTTCTGGTACCGAAGTCAATGCCATATCTCGTTTTGAATGCTTCTCACTCCTATTTGTCGACTTCGTGTTCGTCAACGATGCGTAAGAGACTGGAGGCGCAGGCCTGTTGCTGATGCACGACCTTATGCACTGGGGGTGGGTGCGTTAATAGTGAGAAATGAGTGGGATGAGGAAATAGTCAGGCGGGCGAGAGGGTTTTTGATAATGGGAGAAGGGCAAGGGGGAGGGGGGAGGGGGGTACGATATTACGTTGGGGCGGGTGGTTTGATGGCCAAGAAGGCGGTGGCGGGTCGCGGTGCCGGTTTCAATCTACGCTGAAAGGAAGGACGGGTGGCCGCGTTTTTTTTTAATTTGAACCTTTGATGGGTTGTCCAACTGTTTTGCGGTGTCCGGTGTTCGGGGGGCAGGGGTATAGCGGAAGGGGTTCAGCTTGGATGTGTCGCGAAAACTATTTTTAGTATCTTGTCGTTCTGACTCGTGTTCTGATTCTTGCTCATGTACTCTTTGTTGTCGTTCTTCTCGTTCTCCTTCGCTGTCACCTGGGGTTTCGTCTTTTTTCGCTATTTTTTTTTTCTTTCACCGAATACGTTTTCTCTCGTGGCTTCCCTTTGGGTTTTATTCCTGCGATGTTTTGCGTCGTTGCTTTTCGTTTTTTTTTTTTTGGTCAGCGTGCCAGCTTTGCAGCTTTGTAGGCTGCAGCACGCGGTGGCGATGGCGATGGTGGTGGTGATGGCAAAGCTAGAGTCTTCAGGACGCAGGGCCGATGACGCCATTGTTGCTCGGCCAATCAACGTTGGCATGTTGACATCACGGTTGTTTGTTGTGATGGTCAATTAGCGTCGATTTGTTAACAACGTCGGTCGTTTGGCAACGCCAGGACTGGTTGGCCAATCAGCGTCAATCGTTTGACGACGCCAGGATCGGTTGGCCATTCAAAGTCGATCGGTTGACGACGCCAAGATTGTTTGGCCAATGGAGTTAATTGTTTGACAAACTACGACGCCAGAATTTTGTAGCCAACCGACGTCTATCGTTTGACGACGCCAATATTGTTTGTCGATGTGCCAACGCCAAGATTGTTGAGCCAATCAACGTCTACTAAATCACAACGCCAGGATTATTCGACCAATAACGTCGATCGTTTGACGACGCCAAGATTGTTGCGCGATTAAAACTCGATCGGTTCACGACGCCAGAAATTGTTGGGTAATGAACGTTGATCGGTTGACGGCGCGACGAATTTTCGGCTGATGAACGTCGATCGGCTTTAAACGGGCAGCTACTATTGCAGATGACTGGTAGTACAGAGTAGCTACTTCATTTACAAATAACGCGCGCGCGCGAAATATACGTTGGTGAACCGACCACGATTATAGCACTGGTTCCTTCGTCAGCTACTATGTGTACTACTAGGTGTATTCATACACTGTTAGACATGTTCGGTGGGGTGGGGGGGGTAGGGGGGTGACGGTGGGGGTAGTGGGGGGGGGGGGACGGGGGTTGAAGGTTGGAAGGAGGGGGGAGGTGGGAGAGGACAGGTAGTAATCTGGACCAGAAATGAGGGGACGCCAGCAGGGTGGATCCCTTTTCGGGAAAGCCTCCTTGTTGTATGGGGAGACAGTGATTGAGGATCACTCCGTGAGCGATATCGCAGCTCTACAACAGCACTACAAAGTAGAAAGAGGCTAGGAAAATACACAGTCAGAATATACACACCGGTATATAGTGGCAACACAATATAAAATACGAAGTACATGTCGTATACATGCGAGTCCTCGAGCGCATACGCGAACACGTTGACACACGCACAGAAAAACAGCGAGCGCACGAACCAGTATATTTTGCATCCGTGACACTTATTTTGACCGACCAAG
This sequence comes from Macrocystis pyrifera, assembly GCA_031763025.1. Classification (NCBI taxonomy): domain Eukaryota; class Phaeophyceae; order Laminariales; family Laminariaceae; genus Macrocystis; species Macrocystis pyrifera. The sequence goes on from JASSKH010000004.1 coordinate 13,540,019, forward strand.
TCTATGTCACATATAATCGACAACTGTTTCACGTCTGTACCCGCGTGGTAGAAACTGTACGGAATATAAATATATGTATATATATCATACTACTGATATTCATAGACCGTCAATCCGAAGTGTCGTTGCAATTGATTGCCCTTACGTCCGCCATGTCTCTCGGCGGGTGCGTCTGGTCACAGTCGCATCGAACCTACGTTAGCTTCAAGTACATCGCTACCCACGGTAGTGAGTGGTGCACCGTACCTCAGGTGCCTGTAATTGCTTGCTATAACAAACATAATTGTACATCGTGCCGTACCAAGCGTGGTAGGATCTGCCAGCGTATGGCTCGTGACCCTAACACGGAGGCACCGAGAAGTAGGTTTCTCGATCCCATTTTCCCCAAATCTGAAAGTCGAGGAACAAATGGGATGAGGGGGCGAGGACCAAGCAAAACGTAGAAAACATGCCGACTGTGGCAGACGTTATGCGTGCTTCATTAGACGAAAGCGTATGGTAACTACGGTGGGGGGCGGGCTGCGGTATCTGAGAAAATATAGTGTGGGAGACCACCTACATAAACGCTCCGCCCTTGTCGCCCCTCAAGCACGACATAAGCGTATGTTAGTTCCGGAAGAGCCGCACGGAGACACGCTACAACACTGCGTGCCGACAACCAGGTAAACACGGTCCGGGTGCATCACACCGCGATCGCATACCTCAGCGCGTATCACCGTCGGAGGGGTCTGGAAAATCGTACATGACGTTCCCACGGGACAACCAACGGTAGCAGAACCCCTAATCAACTAGGCTACAAGTTTGGAGACAATAAGGAATAGAAGACACCCGCAAAAAGGATACGCATCAAACGAGCGACGACATTGAGATAAGAGAAGGGTCAACAAGTATGGGTGTGATCTCATGCCGCAGCAGAGAGAGGCCTCATTGATCCCAAACTATATACGAATTAACGTACGACGCGATGTTACAACAGTAATCTGGACCAGAAAAAAGGGGACGCCAGCAGGGTGGATCCCTTTTCGGGAAAGCCTCCTTGTTGTATGGGGAGACAGTGATTGAGTATCACTCCGTGAGCGATATCGCAGCTCTACAACAGCACGACAAAGTAGAAAGAGGCTAGGAAAAAACAGACTATCCCGCCCGCCCATCGTTGGTAGCGAGGTGTACCGTCGACAACGACATCAGTTTTGTTAGTGTTTATTTTACCGGGGTACCTACGCTCTGCGACGAGGTGCCGCGTTGATTGCCAGACAACCAACGCGGGAGCAGTAACCCTGGGTGAGAGTCTCCGGCTGGTCGCAGCAGGAGGCCTCATTGATCCCAAACTATATACGAATTAACGTACGACGCGATGTTACAACAGTAATTTCGCTGAACAAGGCTAATGTGATGAAACATAATAAACACTGACTGAGAGCGATCGAGTGCGTTGTCTGTAGACATGAGGGAAAAGGCTGTGACGCCTCTTAGCACGGGAACCTCGATGGCGTTAGCCCCTGGGCGCGGGGGGGTGGGCGCAACCGCAATGCCAGTGTTACGCTTATGGTTATTTCGGGCAGGCAGGCGGCAGTAGTAGCTATGTACGGATGTCATGCCCTTGAGTAAGCACTTTATTTCCTCATTTTCCTCCTATGCTACCTTCTCCATAGATCAAGCTCTGTGAAGTTTTTTTTTCATCATTCGGCGTTCGTTACCACTGAGTGCATACTGCCCATACTTCTTTGCAGGTGGTTGCTGTGTGCTCATACTTACAGCAGCAGTAACCAGTTTTTGTTTCCCCCATTTTTACTGGGATGTGTCTCCAAAAGCGACATGTTCTTGTCTGTCTGTCTGACCCCTCGTTCAGTTGCTCGAACCCACGCATTTGTTTACAATTAACCCCTCATTAGTGACGCGGTGTGGCACACCGCGAGCGACGGATTCGATACCTGACACATACACAAGCGGGCTGCGCTCACGTTCGGCTCTCTTGGTGCCCTGTGCCTTGAACCAGCAAATTTGAGTTTGTCGCCTCCATCGAGGGGTCGTGCTAAATATTTGTGCTTTGCTACAGCAGCAGTAGCCCACGGTGTCGTTGATTGGTAACAGGGTCCTCTGAAATACATTGCAGGTAGGCGCAGCCTTTCTACCATGCTACAAATTATCATGGCAAGGGTGTGCGCATAATCTTTGGCACGTAAGCGGTGTCAAGACAGATTCTGCGGTCTATCTACGATCTTGTATTACATACTACCAATAGTGGCAGCAGTCTGGTGCTGCTCTAACCTCGGTCCAATATATATTTGTAATGAGGCGAGCCAGCATATGTTGGTGTGATTCGACATTTGTTTTGGTCACCCTCTAGCCTAAGTACACTACACTGACTGGTAGAACGTGAAAGAAATAAACGGAACAGGCAATAAGACAATACCGCTCGTTTACATGTTCACCTCGGTGTCGTACACGCCCCGCAGAATCAGTCTTACTTTAACTCCTGGCCGACAATAACAGCCGTCACCGCCACCGTCAACGCCACCGCCACCACCGCCACCGTGATCACCATCACCACCGCTACTATCGCCATCACCATCATCGTCACCACCACTGTCACCATCACCGCCCTCGCCAACGTCACGGGAACCATAACCGTCAAGGTCACCGCCACGGTCACCTTCTCCTTGACCTTCACCGCCACCCTCGGCGGGTGACAGGCGACAGGCACCAGACTTGAAATTAAAACACCGCGGCACTCTCCTCCATCAAGGCTGGCAATCGCCAATGCCACCGTTGCCGTCACCTGTCACCGCTATTTTCACCGTCACCGTCGACGTCACGTCAAACGTCACGGTCACTATAAATACCACGGCCACGATAATTACCGCCATGACCGTCATGGTCAGTCAAGATCACCATCACTGTCGCCATGGGCAGGCGATAGACGACTGACGCAACATTATCATTTTCACCATGGCACTCTATCCATCAAGGCCGGCAACCGCCAACGCCACCATCACCGTCACGGTGACCGTCACCTTCAATGTCACAATCACCGTCGCCGTCACCTTCGCGGTCACCATAAGTGTCGCGGCCACCATAATCATCACCAGAACCGTCGCGGTCACGATCACCACCATCACCGTCACCATGGGCAGGCGATAGACGACAGGCGACAGACACCAAACCTTCTATGTAGACACCCCCGCGGCGCTCTAATCCATCAAGGCCGACAAACGTCATCATGACCGTCGCCGTCACGGTCACGGTCACCGTCGACGTCACCTTCAACGTCACGGTCAACCTCGCCGTCACCTTGACGGTCATCATAACCCTCACGGTCCCCAGAATTATACAATTCTCACCACAACCGTCACGGTCACAAGTCACAACGCCATTATCGTCACCATGGATGGCCAGGCCATAGACGACAGGCAACAGGCATCAAACTTCTACTATGCACCGCGGCGCTCTCGTCCATCAAGGCTGGCAAACGTCATCGTACACCATCGCTGTTATCGTCTCTGTCACGGTCGCCATAACCGTCACGAGTCATTATATTTGTCGACATACCCGTCACGGTCACGGTCGCCACCGTCACCTTCACTATCACCGTCGCCATGGCAGGCGACAGACTACAGGTGACAGGCGCCAAACTATGTACCTGGTACATACGAAACGCCACGGGCGTTCTCATCCAACAGGAAGGCTGGCCACGAAATCCTCCACTTCTGTGACGAACTCCCGCGCGTGACTTTCATCGGATAGGGCGTGGTTCGCCCCGTCGATCACGTGCACTAGGGTAGCAGTGGTAGTGGCAGCGGAAGCGGTGACACCCGGTTTGGGGCGAGCGTGGAGTACCGCGCGAATTTTCTCCGCCAGGGGTTCTTTGTCTGCGGAAAGCCCCGAGACACCCGGGGGCATGTACTCATCAGCTCCTGATATGAACGCTGCCGTCGGCACGGAAGCCATGTGTCCCAGGCGAGCGTCTCGCTCTTCGGGGGACAGGTCGGAGCTGAACATGTCGTCGTCCCCGTCCTGATAGTTACAAAACCAGCGGTTACAGCGGCAGAAGGACGGTTTCAACGGGTACAGGGGCAGTTACAACAGCAGTTAAAAAATGGGCAAAATATCTTTGGTGCGGGTACTTTTCCTATTGGTCAACAGCTACAGCGGTATCCGCGGCCACAACAGTAGGTCCAAGGGATACAACGGCTACAAACAAGTTCAACAATTACAACTGCAGGAGCAACAGTATTTAACAATGTACACCAACGGATACATTCGTTGCAACGGGGTTACAACTACTGTAGGTACCGAAGCTTAGAACAGCAGTCAGTGTAGTCAGTTCGCAACGCTGACAACCGCTACATACGTACAACGGTTGGCAACCGTTACAACAGGCACAACAGTTACAAGAGTTACAACGGCATGACAACAGCCACAACGGCCACGTCAACACTGACAATCGACGCTGTGAGAGGTTCACCCCAAGCCGGGCTACGGTAAGGGTTACTTGGTTATAGTATAGCTCAAAACATGTCCCACTGACGGGGCCTCTTCAACTCCGGAGCTACCCAATGCGTTTGGCCTCTGCCGTATGTATTGTATGTTGTTGTTTGCAAGCCCATTCGACTGTGAATCGGGCTTAGCTTACAATATTTCTAAAAACTCGGTTGTTGGGTGAGGTATGGAGCTCCTACACTACACTCAAGTGAAGAGCCTCAGAAAACAATATCACTCTGACCCGAAATATAGGGTTCAACATACAATCATTCAGTCTAAACGGCACTTATATTTTGGGTCGGAGTGGAACGTGCTACAGCAGACTACCGTAGCGCGCGTTCTCCCCGACTGACCGCCCCCCTACACTTAAACTAGTATGTTAAGGGCAGAAGAGGCCCTGAGCCGCCCAAAAGGATCGGTCTCCTGGCATACCAGTATTTGGGCCCTAACAAGAGTCACGAGAACGGCTAAATATACAACAACGCGCACTCAGAACGCCTACCACGATTGGGGTAGGAGCACTCTCATGGCCCTTTTTTTGTTTCTGAGTCGACAGCGCTCCTCAATCAAGTGAGGAACTACTAATACCCAATCTGATCGGAATCTCGTTCGCGTGTGTGTGTTTTCCATGCTATCATTCGTAACCTACCTTGTAAGTAGGCCATGGGATTGTTGTACAATACCTATCAACAGCAAGTTTTTGGGTGAGGTAGTAAAAAAAACAAAACCCATCCCATATGTTGTCCTCGCCCCCTACTCTCCCGCTCACTCCCGGCAGGAACTCAATTCCGAGGTCACACGGTGGGCGCTACTCCCCCCCTACCGACTACGGCTCGTGCCTTAGCTTGTATCGCGGGAAGAATTCAATTCAGCATTTTTCTCCTCTCGTCGACTCGCGTCGAATTTTAGAGTTCTTCAAGCGAGGAACCTCAGAAAAAGTAGGTGTATTTATATACCCCGACCGTGGCATGCGTCTGTACGATAGCCGCTGCAACGGTTACACGCAACATGCCTTCGTGGCGAGGGACAGAAACCTAGAAGGCGTCATCGGAGCCTCGTCGGTGTCGGCTGGCATCAGCTCGTTTCCCCCCACCCTGACCCTGGCCACAGCGATTTGGCCTTCCGTCTCCGGCAGGGACGCCATGTACTCGCGGTCGCTGACCGGGGCCTGAAGCACCACGCCACGCACCGCCGCCCGCAGCTCGGGCCGGCCGTGCTTCATGTAGAAGACGGCATCCTGGCAACCGGTGGAGTGCCCGATCAGCAGGAAGGCAGCGCCTCCGTAGCTGTTGATGATGGTGGCAGTGGCGGTGGGGCGGGGGGGGGGGGGGGGGGGGGGGGGGGGGGAAGGGGTGTACTCAATCATGCATGGCCGCAGTCGTATGACCATAGACCCTCGCATCCCCACAATGCCGGGACGGAGCACGTCGGGTTTTTACCGACCAGGCAGACATTGCTTGCACCAAGCGCGAAGCGCCGTGAGGTGTTGGGCGAGTCTCACGAAGGGTGAGCTGCATCCTACTAAGAACCGCTTTAGAGGCGGACTTTCTTGCATAAGGATGACAGCATCAATGACTTCATTTAATTTCTGGTGTGGCCACTTCCAGAGACAGCAATGGGTTTACTATGTAACTGCCTCGTGGGTGCCTCACCATATACACACTACGTGATACGACCATCCCCCTTGTGCGGAGTAAAGGTTCTCTCCGCAAAAAAATAACTGGGGGGGGGGGGGGGGGGGGGGCGGGCGTTCGTACTCAGTTGTTGCTTGCCTTAGTCGTTTGACCATAGACCACGCATCCCTTTCGAGACGGCGCACCGTTCCTACTCTTATTAGAGACACCTCCAACAATTCGGCGCTAATTCCGCTTTTTTGGTGGTGGTAGTAGTGGTAGTGGTGGGGTTGGCGGGAGGTGGGAGGTGAGGGAGAGAGGAGGGGGGGGGGGAAGGTGGTTAGGGTGCAGGTGACGTTGTTGATAGCGGCGGTGGTAGTGGCGGCGCTTTTGTTGTTGCAGTAGGGGAGAGCGGCGTGAAGATGAGAGAGCGGATAAGAGCGAGAGATAAATACAGGGGAAAGAGAGATGACGAAACAAAACAGAGCATCGCCTCACTCGGGCTTTGCAACCTACCGCTCGCATGTGAAACCATCAAACCTACCAGCAACGAATACCGCCGGCAGCTGTCCATAGCGCTTCCTTCTCGAGGCCATCGTACGACTAATAACTACACGTAAAAACAACCCCGTCTGACACAACAGCACTGGCCTCCAGAATCGCGTATTCTTAACTCCCGACCCAATCTCCACTCTCCTCACCGCCATCACTATCACCTCATCTCTCTCCATCCCACCCAACCCCACCCCACCCCACCCCACTTCAGCCCCAGTCCACCCCATCCCGTGCCCCACTCCCATTCCACCCCACCTTAACCCAACCCAACCCCACCCCTATCCCCTTCATCTCCCTGCCCTCTCCCTCCCCCTATTTCTCTCCTACCACTGACCTTCCCTTTGCAGGGTTTCCACTATTCGCAGGCAGTGGGGAAGCGGACGGGGCTGTGCGCGGTGTTCGGTTTTGCGAGAAGCGGCGAAAAAAAAAACAAAAATAGAGGATCGGGGAGAACGAGACACGCGGGTTGACCCAAACAAGGCGCGCGTTGGAGACAGAAAACGTTAGTGTCGGAAGGAGTTGTCAAAGGAGGGGAGGGGAGAAGAGGGGAGACGGGGGGGAAAGAAAAGCACCTCGCCGGCGCGAAAATGACAGTATCTACAGACTTGTTGTAGACAGTGCCGATAATGACGTCATCAACGAGCATCGAAGATACTAGTATGTGTTTCCAACCGAGTAAGCGGCGCCTCTGCTGTATGTAGCCGACACCGCGCCGGCCCGATGGTTGTCTGTCGGCAGTTGGATGCAAGGCAGCACCTCCGGCCGAAAGGGAAATACCGGTACATGTTATTAATAGACGAAGTTACAGCCGGTAACGTATACCTGGTAAACGACACGACAAAAGAAATATTAAAAAGAAGTAAAATAGAGCGTCCGAGAGACTAAACAAAAATCGAAAAATATGAAAGAGCCACGCGTCAGCTTCTGGGGAGGGAGCATTAGAGGCGGCAGCGTATCGCCGTACGATAGAGCAGGCGCAGCAGCAGTGGCGGCAGACGAAGCAGCAGGATCAGGATCAGGAATGTCGCGGCGACGAAAAAGGGGGGGGGGGACCCAAGAAAAGCAGAAAACAAGAACAAGAAAAACTAAAAAAGCTCAACAAAACAGACTATAAAACACGTGACAAAATAATATCGCTTGACCTTGAGGATAAGGCGCCGAATATAACATTCTCTCCGAGGAGAGGTAGGCCAGCAGCTCGTCCAACTCCTCCACGTCCTGCCGTAGGCTGCTTACGCCGTAGCCTGCATTCTCCCACGTCGTCCGTCGATTAAAATATTTAGGCGACGGCGGCGGTGGCAGTGGCGCAGGGAGAGGGTGGTGTGCTTAAGTCATGCATGACCGTAGTCGTATGATCATAGACCCTCACCTCCGTATTAATAGCACAGGCAGTAGGCAGCAGCTTAACAGCATCAACGGTGCGACGTTATAGACGGCGTGCTCTGCGAGCACGGACAGGCAGCGAGCGATGCAACTTCACGACCGTACACACACAACAATCGCGAATACGTAGACTCGCCTTCGCAACCAACCCGACGAGAGGGCGGCCTGCACGAGCGAGAATGTAAGCCGAGCCCCCTGCCCCACACTCGGCCCCCCAAACCTTCCCACCCGTTGCATCCCCCCGCCACACACACGCCACATGGCATGAAGGGCGATTCGTTTCTCGCTTGTGTACGAGGACGAGACAACAGCCTTCAATAGCGAGGAGCGCACCCCCCTCGCCCTCCCTCTCCGCCAAAAAACCCTAACACCCCATTCCCGCCGATAGCTCATACAAGAAGCACGCGAACACAAACACCACATACGCCTTAGACCTATGTCAATGGAAACGCAAGGTTTCCCATGAAAAGTTTGAATTCCAAAGAAACCCGCCAAAAACTTTCAGAACACGCTTCCTATGGGCACGTTTAGAAAAAAACAAAAACGTTCCAAATTTTCAGAAAAGCCCGAAAAAAGCAAATCTGGGGCCAATGCTGGGCCAAGATCGGCTTCAGAAAAACTCGGGCGGATGTTTGGTTCGAAGCGGCGAGATTCCGAGTCCTCGACAGACATCGATCGACAAAACCAACGATTGCGTCATGAATTAATTCTGAACGGAGTGCGCTCGTTAGGGGCTCCGACCCACCCTTGGGTCACCGTCTTCACACATTGGCCAGTGACGTGCGGCGGGCGCTGGCCAGGCGTACGATAAAAAATAATTAGCCGCTGGTGTGTACAAAACAGACGACAAAATTTCTCGATCCGTCTCGAATGGCAAAAACCAGGCTTTTTTTCAGGTTTGGGAGGATACCGCAGGACGCTGCCGGCAAGTTCTCGACCCCTAGAGCATGTATCCACTTTCTATCTTCAATGCCGTCATCTATGCTCGTTGGCCTTGCCCGACACCAAGCAAGTTGGCCGTGGGCTGAGTCTGTATCGAGATCGAGCGTCTATCGTCGCACGAGCTGATTTTTTATCAGCGTGTTGACAATTTGCAGGGAGAGAAAACAAATTGCGCCACCTGCAGCCGTTAAAAAAAAAAGTCAAACATTTTTTCCCTTTTTTCCCACAGCGGCGGTACGAGGATATTTTCGGCTGTTTTTTTTAAGCAATATTTTGAAAGAAAACTTTTGGACTTCGCATTTACATTGGCAGACATCTTGTACATAAAAATGACTTAAGCCTTACCATACGACGAGAGGAAGGGCTGCACGAGCATGTAGTCGAATTCTCAACCGCCTACTCGCCCTTCCCCCCCCCCCCCCCCCTATATTATATACCGGGAACATATAGGTTGGCTTGGCGTCGGTTGGCAACGACGCTGTAAAACACGCCTCTCACTGCGTGAGCTAGACAGCCAGGGTACCGTTTTTTTTTTTTTTTTTTTTTTTTTTTTTTTCGGCGGTCACCACGGCTGGCGGTCGAGTTGGGTCATTTTTGTGCGGGGAGAACCTTCCCTCCGCACAAGGGGGATGATCGTATCACGTAGTGTGTATATGGTGAGGCACCCACGAGGCAGTTACATAGTAAACCCATTGCTGTCTCTGGAAGTGGCCACACCAGAAATTAAATCAATTCATTGACGCTGTCTGCCACATGCAAGAAAATCCGCCTCATAAGCGGTTCTTAGCAGGATGCAGCTCACCCTTCATGCGACTCGCCCAACACCCCACGGCGCTTCGCGCTTGGTGCAAGCAATGTCTGCCTGGTCGGCGAAAACCCGACGTGCTCCGTTCCGGCATTGTAGGGATGCGAGGGTCTATGGTCATATGACTACGGCCATGCATGATAATTAGTACCCCCCCCCCCTCATCGAGTAAAACTTCAGCAGGGTGGGAGGAATATGTTATAGCTAGAAAGAAAGTAAAAGAGATGGTAGAGAAGAAGAAGAAAGGGATATGGAAAGACGTAGTAAATAAACGAATGAAGACTTTGAGGGCGGGATGAAGCAGATGTGGGTAGGGATAAAAGGGATACTTAGCAAACAAGCAGGAGAGGCAGACACGGGAATAGCTACTCTAAGAGCACAGAACGGCAAAATGGTTAGTAGTTCGAAGGGGAAAAGGGAGGTACTAGTAGAGCATTACCGAAAGCTAGGAACACCCACAGCCAACGAAACGTTCGATGCAGAATTCGAGAAGGAAATCAACGCGTGGGCAGAGGCGAACGTAGATACATCAGAAAGGGAAGACAGTGGTTCGGGAGGGTTACAGAGAGAGTTCACAAGGGAAGAAGTAAAGAAGTGTGTAGCTAAACTTAAGAATAGAAAGGCAGCAGGGGCAGACCAAATAGTGAATGAATTTATGAAGTACGGGGGAGAAGGAATGCTTACCATGATGGTTATGTTGTATAACTGGATATGGAAAAACGAGTACGCACCTAGGAGGTGGAGAGAAGGAGTAGTAGTAAAATTATTCAAGAAAGGAGATAAGGCCGACCCGGGGAACTATAGAGGGATAACGCTACTAAGCACAGTAGGCAAAACATTTTGTAAGATTTTGAACGATAGAATGGGAACGATGATGGAGAAGGAAGACAAAATAAGCGAAGGACAAGCAGGGTTTAGGCCAAACCGTAGCTGCGTAGACCATGTGTACACCTTAGGTAAGATTATTCAAGGTAGGAAAGACGCGGGACTAACAACGTACTGTTTCTTTCCTAAATTGCAGAAAGCCTACGACACAGTATGGAGAAACGGATTGTGGAAAAAACTGTGGGACATAGGAATCAGAGGAAAGAAATGGAGAATGATGAAAAAGATGACGGAATGTGCGAGAAGTGCTGTGATGCTGGACGGGGAAATATCGAAGTATGTTGATATTTTACAAGGTGTTGCACAGGGATGTACGTTGTCACCTAACTTATTCAAGATATATATTAACGACCTGATAGTAGCAGTCGAGGGAGCAAGGCAGGGAGTCACGGTAGGGGAAGATACGGTGTCGGGATTGATGTTCGCGGATGACTTCGTGGGGATATCAGAAACACCCGAAGGATTGCAGAAACAAATAGAGAAGGCGCTAGAATACACCAGGAAATGGAGGGTGACGGCGAACGTCAAGAAATGCGCGGTAGTTGTTTGCAACGAAGTTAAGGTAAACCCGGTAAATTTCAGTTGGAAGTGGGGAGAAGCTGAATTGCCGATCGTAGACCAGTGTACGTACCTTGGCGTAGAGATCTGAAAAGACTGCTCTTGGGATACACATATAGCAAAAGTAATAGGAAAGGGCAAGGCACAAGTAGGCAAGATGGATGCGATCCTAACAGATTCGAACCTTGACACTAGGATTAAGAGATTATGAATGTGATAGTACCAAAGCTAGAATATGCAGGAGAAGTATGGGAAGGGAACACGAAACTCGTAAAACAGTTGGAAACAGTACAAATGGCAGCAGCTAAAAAAATCCCAAGATGCTCAAGTACGACTAGTAATACAGTATTAAGAGCAGAACTGGGAATGCGCCCACTCAAGACAAATAGAGACATGAGAAAGCTGAACCGGCAATATAAAGTAAGGAAAACATGCCAAAAAAGAGGTTGCCAGCCATAGTTGATAGAGCTGTATGGGGAGAAAGTAACAAAAGGGCGAGCTGGAATAAGGTGGGATGACGTAGTTGAGAAAGTATGGAAGGATCTAGGGGGAAACCAAGAAGTAATGATGTCCGCCGGGAAGTTTGGGAGGTACAAGGCAGAAGTAGAAGAAAGGATAGAAAGAAGGGAAAGGCTAGCGCTAAGAAACAAGGTGGAATCGGAAAAAACACCTAGAGATATACGGGGGATTGAGGGAAGAAATAGGAATGAAAACGTATTTGCATGGCCCAATGGACTTCGCGAAAACGCTGAAACTGCGCTTTCGTGTAGGGGACCTGGACCTGCCAGAAAGAAGAAAGAGGTACACCAGTAGCCGGGAAGAGGAGGAAGCAGACGCACAGATGTGCCCGTGTGGCAAAGCAATAGAGAGTAGAACTCACATAGTAGGAAAATGTGAAATATACAAGGAGGAACGGGATGTGTTAGAAGAGGAGATGAGGAAAATAGACGAATGTGACATGGAGGAGTTTGATACAATGAATAGCAGCGAGAAAACGATCGCTATCCTAGGAGATAGATGGTGGCTGCAGGAGGCCAAACAGGAAGGGGATAAGATTAGCAAAAAGTTTCTATGTAATTTATGGAAACAACGTAATGAGCGCCCAATTGTCGGAGGTGTCTCTACTAGGAGTAGGAACGGTGTTCCGTCTCGAAAGGGATGCGTGGTCAATGGTCAAATGACTAAGGCGAGCAACAAATGAGTACGCCCCCCCCCCCCCCCCCCCCCCCCCCCCCCCCCCCCCCCCCCCCCACCAGTTCACCTCACTCACCCCCTCGACCCCATCCTCACCGCTGCCACACACTGGTACAAACACACGAACACGAACATGAAAAACACGCCCACCCACACGAACACAACTCAAAATTTCTACAAAGACGAGAGGACCGGCTGCACGGGCGAGTAGTCAAGCCCCCCCCCCCCCCTCCTCCTTCCGTCCCCTCCTACATCGCCCCCCCCGCGCCCTTGCGCGCGCCACGATCCTGAACATCAGTACAGGACACCTACGACACTAAGTTTAACGCGAGTAGAATATCAAGAAAATGAGTACGAAGAAACCCAGCCTAAGATTCGCGGGAAACTAACAAATTCGGGAACCGTTGCACTGAACTGTAGTGCTGAACGTTCAATTTCCTAATTAAGAAGTCCAGGCCGGGCAAGCATTCCTGTTTCTTGCTAATATAATCGTAGGTGACATTTGCCGCATAAAACACACACACAAATTCCGCGACTGCTCTTGTCACCTTTGTAAGAAGAGGAGAGGACGGGCTGCACGAGCGAGTAGCCCAGACGGTCAAGGGAGGCGGCAAGCCTTGGGAGGTAGCCCAGCGCGAGCAGGCCGTCGGTAAGGCCGGGCACGAAGATCGCGTGCCCGCGAATCCCCCTCCTCCTCCTCTCTCCTCCTCCTCCTCCTCCTCCTCCTCCTCTTCCTTCTCCTCGTCCTCTTTCTCCTCCTGATCCTCCTTCTAGTCTGTCTCCTGCCCTTTCTCCAGCTTCTCCTTCTCCTTGTCGTCTCCCAGGGCGCCCGCCGTCGTGCTGGGCGGGATGGCCGCCAGGCCTGTTCGTAGACGGCTCGCGATCGGTGGTGCTGGTGCTGGCGGTGCTGGTGATACTACTTCCGGTGCCCGCGGCGACCCGGAAGGCCGCCAAGCGCTTCTTCGGCGAGTAGATGAAAAGCTGTGCCGTTGTTTTGTTTTGTTGAAAACGGTAGTGGTGGCGATGATGGTGGTGGTGGTTGTGTTGGTGATGGTGGCGGTGGTAGTGGCGGTGGTGATGGGTGATGGCGTTGGCATATGCGTGCGTGCGTGCGTTAACGGAAGGGATTTAGTTTTTCGTCTTCTCTTTCCGTTTTCTTCCTGTTTGCTGTTTTCAACGAGGCCATTTCTGGCCTACTGTATACAGTACGTACAAAAGGTCTCTTCATAGCCGACCTTGATCTTAACGGCAGGGTGTACTGGTGTGTATCTCTATCGGGACAGAAAACGGAAAACGGTATCTCCATGTTTGGTGTTGCGCCTCAAGGAAAATCTGATCTTATTTCCTACACCGTTAACTGGCGAAAAAATAACCGGTGTACCGTTTCATGGATTTTCGCATCGATATCGAGGACTCGAGGACACATTTTCCAAACAGAGTTATTAATTGTAGGGCAGGGCAAGGGTTGCCCCGCTGTTCCCTAGGGTTTTACCATATAACAAAAGGTTGGCCGGAGGTATGACAATTCTCTCGCGACGTCGATATTTGCCACGTAGAATATCACTTGTTTGCAGATGCTGCTGTTGCCGCTGTTTCGAAGCAAAAAACATAAAGAAAACGTCACGGTCGCATCGCGCAGATTGCGATGACCTCGACGTGTCGCGAAACACACCCACACCAAATAACACGCTGCCGCGAAGTCTAAGATCACAACAGGCATACAAGTAGACTTTTCGCCGATGATCGTCACGTACATGCACCCCGTAAACAACACTCTGTCGACCGAACAGTTAATATAAATGTAGCTGCGCAGAACTCGCGAGACTGGACGCGCCGTGCAACATTTCTGCAAAATGCGTTCTAGCAAAAAGAGGGCAAGAAGAAGCTGTTTCGAAGCCAAAAGCATAAACAAAACGTCACAGTCGCATCGCGCAGATTGCGATGACCTCGACGTGTCGCGAACATACCCACACCAAATAAAACGCTGCACAAAAGGCATACAAGTAGACTTTTCGCCGATGATCGTCACGTACATGCACCCCGTAAACAACACTCTGTCGACCGAACAGTTAATATAAATGTAGCTGCGCAGAACTCGCAAGGCTGGACGCGCCGTGCAACATTTCTGCAAAATGCGTTCTAGCAAAAAGAGAGAAACAAGAAGGCAGGCAGTCCTAATCGAGAAGCAACATCACAGCAAAAATCAAAACGTTTCAACGCACATGTGAAGAACACGTGAGACGCTCAAGGCGGCGGTACGTCGGAGTCGAGTCGGCAAGGCACAGCTGCGCTCCCCACGTCGTAGTGGCCAGGACTTCGGTAAGGCGGAGGCATGATGGGTGCTTGTCTAGTCGCCTCGATAATCTCCGCGCGTTCTTGGCTTGCGCGCTCATGGTAGCTAGCACTACGGTGTCGTTTGTGCCTGGGGAACAGGCAAGGTCATAGACTTTCGAAGGTAGACATACATATGCTGGAAACCATGCTACCAGTCATAGTCGAAATCGTCGCAAGACGTGGTAATCCCCCCGAGTATGCAATCGTACTTCAACCACCGCCCTCTCGAACGCAACTGGGCCACGAAATGGTTCGGAATGGAGTAGATGACAGCTACGAGGCAGTACTCAACGCCAATAATCAAAATGAGTGACGGTGCTGGCGGCTCTCCGGCGTCCTCGTAGATGTCTACACGTGCAGACGCGAAGAAAACGCGATCTGGGGCGTTGTCCGCACTCCAAGGAAGAATCGACCATGTGGATGTGCTGATGTACCGGGCGCAGCTCTCGTCGCAGGGGGGGCACGGAGCAGGTCCAGGAAATGAGAAGTCGGAGGCGGCTCCGGTTAGGAACAAGGCATTGCCTGCTTTCCAAACAGAATATTAATATCTGGCTGCTGGTGAAAAACTTGAAAAACCTACCCAGGTACGTAGAGAATGCCTGGTAATACCCATGATACTGCTGCCGTTGTTTTTTCGTGGCAGACGCAGTCAGCTGCTCTCAAACCTCAAAGGAATCGGTCACTCCGTTTCTCTCCCGCGGGTTTCATGTACGAGCTCACCTCGCCCTTCAGAGGCATAGCAGTAATTGTAGTAGACATCTTTGGCTGGCCCGAGCAAATAGGGGAGAAAGACAGAGCAATGTCGAGCGTCGTCGCTGTGGCAACAATGAAGCCAGCGCCGAGTCCTCGCATGTGGTGCACAGCCAACCCGTAGAAATGTCACACAGCAGTAGCAGCAGCCGATATCAAATCAAAACAGCAAGAAAACAACCGCCATCAACCAACAACCAACAGGCACGGGCTGTGAATGAGACCGGACCTGATACAGCCGTCTTCTTCCCCAGGGGACAATACAGAATATCAATCTTCACTCACCCGCTTTGTAAACGCCTTTATACATATACGAAACCGTTTTCGCAATTTATATAAAAAAAATTGAAAGGATAACAGCAATGGGCATTCCCATTGGATAACAGTTATTGAAACTGTCACACTCTTAGACTGGAAGGGTAGCTTCCAGAGTTTAGATGATAGTTCGAACAGGCAGAGATGCAGTGGTCCACGGGTCAAGGAGAAAGAAGAAGAAGAAGAAGTTTTCGTGTATTAAACCCAGCGCGATGAGAGGCAACAAGTGGACTGAACAGGAAGGGGCAACCACAATTGGTCCTTCCTGTCGGTAGTTCTACCCAACTGCTTCAAGTTATTCATCTACAAGGGTTATTATCTTGCTCATACTCGGATCGATATTACTCGTATCTGTCTCTGCTATCGGCCAATGATCGACAACCTGACTACCGACATTCTCACTGGACTGTCACTTTCTCGGGCAACACCCTCTGCTATTGGTTAGGTGCTCGACTAGTCTCCACGTATTCAGTCCTACTGCTAATAATAGTACTATTCTCTACAGCAACAGTCTTCGCTATCACAGAATAGTCAGTCCAACAGCAGTCTTACTCATAGTACTCACTCATGCGTCCGTCAGCTAGTTATCTTACCACGGCAGGCCAGAGTCAGTCTCCATGTCAGGTACATCCTGGCATTAGAGGCTGGCCTTTCTTTTCTACATCCCCGGCTATATACCGCCTCCGAATACTACTGAAACCCAGTATCACCTCAATAGCCCATCCCAATGAGAGTGCTCGGTCCACTGTCGCCAACTTAGAGGGCGTGCAGTGGAGCAACATCAATATGTGATACTATTGCTCGCATGACAAAAAATACCAAGTCAATAGTATTAGTCAGACCCGAAAAAAAAAATCAATCCAAGTCAACAGCAGTGTCAGATGCTGAAAAAAAAAAAAAAATCAAAACCTACGACTACAATTCTCTTATCACAAATACGGTTTATCACAATAATTGTAAAATTAGGTAAAAATGGAATATAGACGAGGCGTATTACGCAGCTTGCAAAGTTGAGTATCAACTATTTAATCAGTCGAACTCACAGCTGACGTATTTCAAAATTTATAAAAAAAAAATATATAAATATTTGTGAAATGAAAAGGTTTCAACATGTTGCAACATCATATCAATATCCCTTGTTCGGGTTATATAGTATCAATCAGTGCGCAGAATGATTATTTAAAGTTGTCCTGTTGACCCGGGCAGCATCCAGGGGAGCCGCTGGCCTATATCTTTGACAAGGAATCACATATAGAATACGCGCGCTCGGTTTATCACAATACTTGTAAAATTAGGTAAAAATGGAATTTAGACGAGACGTATTACGCAGCTTGCAAAGTTGAGTATCAACTACTAATAACCATTTAATCAGTCGAACTCACAGCTGACATATTTCAAAATTTAAAAAAAAAATATATATAACCCCATTTTGTACGTACCCTAAATGTAACAATTGTTGTACTCTGGTTTCAACTGTATCCTCCTCCAAGTATTTTTACTCTACCACAACCTCCCGGCTGTACTTCCCGTACTGAAGTTGCCATCCTCTACTTTTTATACCGCAACCACCTGGCTGTGCACGTTCCGTACTGAAGTTGCCGTCCCCCCCCTTTTTATACCGCAACCACCTGGCTGTACGTTCCGTACTGAAGTTGCCCTCCCCCCCCTTGTTCTACTGCAACCACCTGGCTGTACGTTCCGTACTGAAGTTGCCGTCCCCCCCCTGGCCTATTACATTGTACTCCTCGCGTCCTATCTATTCCATTGAGGGAGCATAGTTCTTGACACTCCCGAGTCCTCTGGTGTACATGCCAGCCCCACGATCCTCGCTCCTCGCTCACCGTTGTCAACGTCTCCTGAGATAGCCGCACGTTGTATTGCTTTCCCAGATCCAACATTTTTATGGTATGCGGGAGCATCTTGTTCTCTGCGTCCTCCGCTATACCCCCACCACTCTCGCCAGCTGCCAACCTGCTTGCGCCATTTTGAAATATATGTACGACCCAATGATTTCAGGTGTATACAATTTTGGCCTTTCTCTGGTATCACAGCAAACAAAATATCCTGTCGGCACGTGTCTTTCTCCCTTTTCACGGGCGATAGCTCGTCTAGCTACCTCCACTCTGTATCGACGATATTTTGCATTTTCCTCCTTGACTTGGACGGGTTCGCCCGCCCAATATTTTACTACGCAATTACCATATTGCTTCAATTCTTCCTCGTGCTCCCACGTGGGTCGTTCCAGTCCAACCCAGTACGTATAATATTGCACTGCTATTTTACCACCTAGCCCTCTCGTCAGTCGATGTTTTGTTAACGTGCGGGGCGATACGCGGTGGGTATCTAGTTCAGGAGTCACATCGTCCGTTGTTAGATGGAACGGGGGTGAAATTTCCGAGTATTTATTCTGCACGTAATTGCTCATGGACCATGGTAAAAATCTCGGCGGGGTCGCCCCTTCGTGAGGATTATAACATTTCTTGCACCGGTGTACTGACACTCTTGCATTTATCCCCCGGCCTGGCTCGTCCTTCCGAATTTCTAACAGTATTAGTTTGGGTCCAACCTCCCTGCCATCATTCATCTTCCCTGGCCCCACACGTAACACCTTATAAGGCCCCGTCCAACCGTGTGCCAGTTTACTTATTAGTGCAAACGATTTTCTGGCTGAGCTGCCCTCAGCTGGTTTGTGCACGTGTTTTCCACCACCCGTTTATAGTGCTGCGATCATCGTAAACCCACGCCCAATCTCCGACTTCAAATTTCGTTCGATTGTTCATTGCTGCATCAATTTTCTCATTGTTGGCTTCGTGCTTCGCTCTTATTAACCGGTCTTCCTCTCGGATTAATCTATACGCTCGCACTTGCTTGTCTCTCATCAACTCCAGATAATCCAGCTGATCTCTTTTAGCGCTCTGGTGTCCTTTCACGCCACTACCTTCTAATATAATCATCGGCAACCTCGGGTACCGACCTATGTGTACTTCATTAGGTGCCAATCATGTTCCTCTGCTCACGTTATTATTGTGTGCTGCTATTGCGTGCAATAACATCTCGTCCCAATTCTTTTGATCATCGGCTATAAGATAAGACAGCATCTGACATAAAGTATGATTAAGCCTTTCTACCATTCCGTTCGTCTGGGGGTGGTAGGAACTCGTATACTTTTTGATTGAGCCTAGCATCTTGAATACCGCCCTGCACACTACTGACACAAATTCCGCACCCCGATCTGACAAAAAAGTGTGCGGGCATCCCCACCTTGGAATGTAATCGTGAACCAACCTGGCCGCACAACCTTCCGTGTTATTTTCTCCCTTTGATATGGCGTACGCCTCGGCGTGTCTGCTGAATAAATCTACTACCAGAAAGACGTACTCGTTTCCCTTCGCCGTTACCGGTAGGGGTCCTAGTAGATCAAACGATACCATCTGTCCTGGTTTACTGGGTAATGGCAATGATATCAGAGGCCAACGTACAGTTTGCCTGGTGCTCTTCCTGGCTTGGCATGTGTAGCATCTTCTTATCCACCCCTTTACGCTCTCTGCCATTCCGATCCACCAATAAAATCGCTGTAGTAACCCAAGCGTCACCTTCTCTCCCAAGTGTACTGCCTCCTTGTGCGCACAGTCCATCACCCACGGTCTAAGCAGCAGCGGTACATAGGTCCTCACCGGCTCATCTCCCAGCAGCCTCTCATACTGTCCTGGGTTTCGGTTAGGGCGATCATCAGGGGCACGCGACGGGCGTCGGACCAGTAACTTTTTCAGAGGTCGGAAGCTCCATCAATTCCCCTTGCGATACTAACCGTTTCAACTCTACTACGTCTATCCCCGGACCTAACCCTTCCTCGGTTATATCACTGCTTGGCGTTTCATTTTCTATGCACGTCATTGCTGTCTTAGCCGTATCATCCTTTTGTTGGGCAACCGCCCAGTCTTTCGCGGTTTTCTGACACAACTTTTCCCCGAAAGCGCACGCTGCTTCGCTGTCTAGTTCCTCATCTGCAAGTTCCGATGGTTCTCTGCTGCAGTATTTTCCTGTCCTGTGCCTGCTGCTGCACCATCGTTGCTACCTCCCCTGTCTATGCCTATTACTGCCACATCCTGTATCGAACCTGGGCCCAACAATTCCCTCCCCTCCTTGGTCATCGGACATGCATGTAACACTAAACCGGGTTCTAGCTGACCGCTGATTACCTTTTTCTCGTCAGGTTCACTTAACGGGCCGTCATCACGTATAACATACTCTCGGAGACTTCCATTTTGTCTCGGCTGGTACGATTCTCGTTTTCTGCCTCGTTGCATCAACTGCCAGGATAGCTGAGCTTGCTCATCCGTTGTTCGCGGCGCAATGTTGTGCTCAATCTCTGTCTCATTATCTCCCACCTCAAAACTGTTGTCGGTACGACACTCCAGCTCACCCAAGCTGATGCCCCTCCCTCCAGTTGTTTGACACTCCAGCCCACCCAAGCTGATGCCCCTTCCTCCTTCGGTTTGACACTCCAGCCCACCCAGGCTGATGCCCCTCCTTCCCAAACTCGGCTGTATTCCACTGGCACCTATAAACTAAACGTCCACATCCGTAGGGTCAGTCAGACGTAGGGTATCACAGGTTTCTTCCTCTGTTGCAGGCAATGGCAACCGGGACATAAGGTCTGCGTTTCCATTCAATTTTCCCGGTCTATATACCAGTTTATAGCTGTACGCGCTTAGAAAATCAAACCATCTCTGTACGCGGTTAACTTTCGTGGCCAAGCTCTCGAGGTTTTTAAGCGGCTGATGATCGCTTATCACTATGAAGGGGTATACCGTAAAACAACTGCCGATTTTTCTTGACTGCCCACACGATAGCTGCACATTCAAGCTCGGTGGTGCTCCAGTTTTTCTCGTTTGGGAGCTTCGATCTGCTCAAAAAACTAATCGGGCGACAGAATCAGGATCACATGTAACTACAAGAGGGTAAACGCGCAGTCTGTCCTACCAGTTTTGCCGTTGCCAACGGTTGACGACTTGTTAGCTGACATAGAAGGAGCTCATGTTTTTAGTACGATGGATTTGGTGAGCGGATTTTTCCAGTGTTCAATACATGAAGACTCTATTCCCTTGACAGCAGTGTGCACGCAACCAGGAAATTGGGAATGGACGGTCATGCCGATGGGCCTAGCATCGAGCCCAGGGTGGTTCCAGTCAATCATGCTCCGCGTATGCGAGGGGATGGAGCGAGTGTGGTTATTTATTGACGATATAGTCTGTTTCTCGAAAAACGGAGAAGAGCATGTCAAAGATCTACGGAATTTCTTTGAACGACTCACCATTTTCAATTTGAAACTAGCGCCAAAGAAAGCACACCTAGGGGTAAAGGTAGTGACATTTTTGGGCCACAGAGTAACGGCTGAGGGGATAGCACCGGATCCTGGAAAAGTAGAAGCATTATTGAAGATGCCGATGCCCACAAATGTTAGCCAGCTGCGCTCACTCATGGGAGGGGTAGGGTATTACAGGAAGTTTCTACCTAAAATGGCCGCGGTCACAAAGGAAGGCATGAGCCCTGGAAAGGACCAGGAACGGCCCAAGGAGGAGGACGGCATCGGTGACGAGGCGCAAGGTGAAGTAGTGCGCCGCGGCGCAAAGATCCTGGCGCCTGGAATTGACATGCGCCCCAATGTGAGCGACACGGAGGAGGGTGAAGATCGCATTACCCCAACCCCGCCCAGCCCTTCCTACGCTGAAATCGCGCGCAAGTCCACAGGAAAGGGTAAAGACCATGACGGAGGAGGCAAGGGCCCGGCGCCCAAAGCTCCGATCATTCAGTCATTCCGCGAGCAGCAGGCGGCAGATACGAAGGAGGAACGAGATCGAGCTTCGGTAAGGGACGCGGAAGCCAAATACCGCCGAGCCGGTGAAGCCGTCGCGGAACTAGGAAAAAAGGGAGAGGCCGCGAATCGCGACAGGCGGCAGCAGCAGAGAGAGCGGCGGAGAGTCAGCGGAAACACCAAGTGGCCGTATCGGAGCTGAACCGTATCAGAGAAGCAAGGGCACGGATGCTGAGGGAAAAGGAGGACGACATAAGAGCTGCAGAGATGGAGGTGCAGAAAAAGGAGCAGGAAGTACAGAGCTCAGCATCCACCTTGCGCAAGGGAAGAGTAGCGGCGGAGGCGATAGAGGATGAATTGAAAGGAACGAGGGCTTTAAGAGAGAAAATAGGGAAAGACCTCTTAAAAGGAGCGGCTCGAACTCCTCTGGAACAGAACCCACCACCGCCACACGACCCCGCCAAACCTACCCGTCCGATCCAATCCAGTGGTAGATCGGACGGGTAGGTTTGGCGGGGTCGTGTGGCGGTGGTGGGTTCTGTTCCAGAGGAGTTCGAGCCGCTCCTTTTAAGAGGTCTTTCCCTATTTTCTCTCTTAAAGCCCTCGTTCCTTTCAATTCATCCTCTATCGCCTCCGCCGCTACTCTTCCCTTGCGCAAGGTGGATGCTGAGCTCTGTACTTCCTGCTCCTTTTTCTGCACCTCCATCTCTGCAGCTCTTATGTCGTCCTCCTTTTCCCTCAGCATCCGTGCCCTTGCTTCTCTGATACGGTTCAGCTCCGATACGGCCACTTGGTGTTTCCGCTGACTCTCCGCCGCTCTCTCTGCTGCTGCCGCCTGTCGCGATTCGCGGCCTCTCCCTTTTTTCCTAGTTCCGCGACGGCTTCACCGGCTCGGCGGTATTTGGCTTCCGCGTCCCTTACCGAAGCTCGATCTCGTTCCTCCTTCGTATCTGCCGCCTGCTGCTCGCGGAATGACTGAATGATCGGAGCTTTGGGCGCCGGGCCCTTGCTTCCTCCGTCGTGGTCTTTACCCTTTCCTGTGGACTTGCGCGCGATTTCAGCGTAGGAAGGGCTGGGCGGGGTTGGGGTAATCACCCTCCTCCGTGTCGCTCACATTGGGGCGCATGTCAATTCCAGGCGCCAGGATCTTTGCGCCGCGGCGCACTACTTCGCCTTGCGCCTCGTCACCGATGCCGTCTCCTCCTTGGGCCGTTCCTGGTCCTTTCCAGGGCTCATGCCTACCTTTTTGGGCAGTTTTGCACTCCTTCCACTCGGGGAGAGTGAGGGTGCATTGCCAGTTAGGTGGCGTGCAAGTCTCTCCGCCTTAGGCTCATTCTTGACCATCAGCGTCGTGTCCGCTGCTACGGCAGCAGTGTGGCCCCCCCCCACGTCCGGTGCTTGGCCCTTGCCAGCACTATCGGACCTCTCTTCCGGTGCATGGCCTTTGCCAGCACTGTCGGAAACTACTTTGGGGCCCTTCGCTTTGATAACCCTCGCGGAGCGCCTAGGCGTGGTTACGGGCTTGAGTCCTGAGGCTTCTTTCCTCCCTCCTGGTTTCGTGCTGTTTTGGGACGACGGCATACTTGTACTTGTTTTCTTACTTTCTCCGGTTGAACGCTAGCTCTGCCAAGTCCTAAAGCCGGACGACGCCACTGAAAGGATAACAGTTATTGAAACTGTCACACTCTTAGACTGGAAGGGTAGCTTCCAGAGTTTAGATGATAGTTCGAACAGGCAGAGACGCAGTGGTCCAGGTCAAGGAGAAAGAAGAAGAAGTTTTCGTGTATTAAACCCAGCGCGATGAGAGGCAACAAGTGGACTGAACAGGAAGGGGCAACCACAATTGGTCCTTCCTGTCGGTAGTTCTACCCAACTGCTTCAAGTTATTCATCTACAAGGGTTATTATCTTGCTCATACTCCGATCTATATTACTCGTATCTGTCTCTGCTATCGGCCAATGATCGACAACCTGACTACCGACATTCTCACTGGACTGTCACTTTCTCGTGCAACACTCTCTCTGCTATTGGTTAGGTACTCGACTAGTCTCCACGTATTCAGTCCTACTGCTAATAATAGTACTATTCTCTACAGCAACAGTCTTCGCTATCACAGAATAGTCAGTCCAACAGCAGTCTTACTCATAGTACTCACTCATACGTCCGTCAGCTAGTTATCTTACCACGGCAGGCCAGAGTCAGTCTCCATGTCGTGGTACATCCTGGCATGAGAGGCTGGCCTTTCTTTTCTACATCCCCGGCTATATACCGCCTCCGAATACTAGTGAAACCCAATATCACCTCATATTTTTTTTTCAAGGTTCAGAAACTCTCGACCTCGGGCAATAGCAAGACAGCAGTCGCACAGCACCCCTCTAAGTCCCACGGACCCGCGCGGAGGTCGTTGCTTTCCTTCTATTTTTGATCATGGGCGACATCCAGAACCTCTCGTCATTTGGTGAGTTCAAAGTCACCTACCGGTACATCTCCCTCTCCTGTGTGTACGTACTATGATGTATCTACCCGTATCGATATACCAGGTACCAGAGGTATCTACTACGATTATCCATCGCGGGTGTGGCTGTTGTTTGGTGGTATGTGGCACCTCCCCCAAGCAATCACTCTCCTACCGCACCCAACTTGCGCATGCTGCTGGATCATGTCTGCAGTGAATTAGTCTCATAGTGAGCAGGACTACTTTTACTTTCAAGCCTCGGTCCAGGTAGCGGCCCATGTATCACCTGCCCTAACTTTTGTGACGAAAAATCGTTTTTTTTTTTCCGGCGTTGTGTGACCCTTTTTTTCCGCGCGCCACGCCACACTTTTGGTTCGTGCTGCTGCTGCTGCTGTGTTGTGTACTTGACTTGTAATCGCAATCGTAATCGGAGTTTTCGTGCATTTTTCGACGCGTATGGGGGGACAAGGGACGACACCTGCGACCACGGATTGTCCAGAATATCGCAGAAAAACCTCCCTCGTATACGAGTTAGGCCGGAAAGTAAAAGTGATGATAAAAGAAAATAAAAAAATGCGACGGCAATATTAGAACAAGACTACTACTACAGTTGTGCCCTGGTAATAACGATAATGCTTTCACTTGACTCAATCGAAGTCAAGTCACACAGTTAGTCAGTCACACCTTCTCTGAGTAAGGATCACACCTGGTATACGGTAGTCTACGAGTACGTGCGCAGAGTCTGCAGTACTGGTGCTGTTGAAGTCTATTGTACTGCCTGCCAGAGCACTGCTGCATTGGATTCTCGTTGAACCTCCCCTTGAACCTTTTTGGGGGGGGGACAAACTACTTGGAATTAGTGTGGGGTTTTTGTCGCAGTAGTGTAACCTACCGGTTACCATGGTACCTACCTGGTATTATTAATAGTAGTACTACAGCAGTAGATATCTGATATATAGGGAGCATGGAGCATCGTCCTGTCTCGCCGCGTTCATCTGTGAGTCGCGACCGGCCTGATCACGAACACGCGAACACAGCTATGTACCAGCTACGAGTACAAAGCACGATATTGTTCGATGTCGCAAACCCCCCAACGAACAGCTGTTCCACATTTGCTTGTGATACAGCAGTAGCAGTGTGTATTAATATTAGTAGTTGTCTTCGCTTTAGATCGTCCTTCTACCCAGCTTCATCAGTACACCCGGTGTCCGTCCTGGTTCGTTATCCTAAAGAGGTAATCATTCTGTGGTCACAGACTACTATGTGAGACAGAGGAAGACCAAAAAGCGAAAATAATCGCAAATTCATGGGTCTAGCAAGTGAAGTGCCAGCGTACCGTGTACGAAAACACAACAACACAAGCAAGATATAAGAAAATAAGAACATTAAGACAATAAAACAGGAATGAATTCTGAAATGAAACGGCACGGGTACGTACGTACCAGGTACTTATTAATGATACCAGGTACAAAACGTACGTAGTCGTAACGAGTACCAGGTACCAGGTATGCAAATACCCGTATATATCACACAGGTGGCAAGATAACACAACTCCCTGGGACGAATTTCCGAACCGAATTTATGCAAAACAGGGGGGGGGGGGGGGGGGGGGGGGGGCACGAAACCAGAATATTGGCTTATGAAAAAGGTTTCGTCAAGAGCTTCCTATTATATAAGACGTGTCGTTCGGTTTTTGCACTGTCGCCGTTGCCGAGAAAGTCGAAAATCAGCTTGGATCTTCGTTCGACGAGTGTTTGTGTGTTGTGCTGCGTCTTACACGGCGCCACGCTGAACGGGAATACAAGCCTCTTTTGGCCTCTGGTACGGGTATCAAACGTAGCTTATATTCCCGACCAGAGTGTTACGTACTGCTGTACGGCCAGCAGTCGGTAGATCGAGCGGGCGTCGTCTTGAAGAGGGAAAACTTCTTATTAACAGGAATATTCCTGAAAACCAGCGCAAGCGCCCTGAGGGCTGTGTCTCAAATCCCCCCCCCCCCCCAAGAGAGCATTGGAACGAACGGAGGGGAACATTATTTGCCACATGAATTGGTGCTGATTGGTTATGGAAAGCGAGTAGATTCAGTGCAGCCCGAGAAAAAGCAGCAGTACATCTTGAAGGAGGAAGAAGAACTGTTGCACCCCTTTGTCTTTTTTTTTTTGGGAAGGCCCAAGCCCGACCGAACGGGAGCAAATAGTATCTCGTTTGGATGTAGATGGACACCACCTCAGATAGGACGTGGACACCCATTTGTGCACAAACAGCGTGTTGGTGTCGTATCATGTGCGAAAATATCATACCGTTCGCTCTTGATTCGGCTGGCGAGGCCCAGGGTTCTGCATGGACCCAAACACGTTTTTTTTTTTACATAGGAACGGAACGAAGTGACCCACGAGCAGCCTCGCTCCGTCCCGCTCGTTCCCATGGTCTTCGGAGAGGATTAAGGCACGCCCTGATTGATCTCACGCCGACCTGACCCAACTCAGATCTGAGCCCTCCAGGCTGATTGTGGGTATCATACTATTACGGGGGAACGTAGTAAATAGGACCTACGGTACACACAAAAACCTAACTATTTCCCTATTTTTACGAACAATATTTGGTCCTATTTACTATGGTCCCCCGTATTATCAATAGGCACCGGTACTGTAAACATATCGTGCACCTCCCTCTGCTCGTCCCGTCCTCCTTGTCGGGCTCGTCTTCCTCGCATGCGCAAGCCTGCCCCTTGGCGCGCGGGGCGACCCAACCAACCCCACCGCACCCAGTCCACCCCATTTGTATGTAACTCAGCGGAAACGAAAGCACCTTTTTCTCGTTAATATGAAAACCGAGCGATATTTACGCTCAAAGCGGGAACATGCAGACGCCGTAGCATGCAACGCGCACGGCCCAAGCGTCTCGCCGCTTCTTCTCGGCAGCTCGTTCAACAATGCATGGCGTGCACAGCGTCGAAGAATTATCATGCTCGACCACACGCGAAGCATCGTCAACGCCGGACAACACACGAGACTGACCGTAGTCCCTTGTCTCTCCTGCCACGTTTGGGTCCACAGTACCGGTTGTTTTCCCGCCGCCGTTGTCTCCAACGAAACACAAGTACAGCCGTCGACATGAAGTCAACTCGATGATTTTTGCTGAAACTGGAGGCTCATCGTTTATATTTCGTGCTTTTGACACCCCACTCTCGCATGCTCCGTCTGTCGCGTGTGGTCAACGGTCCAATGACTTAAGGCGGCAAGCAACATATGAGTACCCCCCCCCCCCCCTCTCGCCCCTCCCTCCCCCCTCCGCTATCCCCCCTCCCCCTCCCGCCTCCCCCCCCCCTTCCTCCCCCCCCCCCCACCCCCTTTTCCCCCTCCCGCCTCACCCTCCACCCTTCTGTAATCACCGTCCTTTTCACAACGTCGTGCAAACAAAATTTCAGACCCCTTCGCCGACTCCCAGGAGGAGCGACGCGACCAGACGAAGGTCCACGTCCGAGTCCAGCAACGAAGCGGACGCAAGTGTATCACGACCGTCCAGGGGCTTGCGGACGACCTCGACCTGAAGCGCATCCTCAAAGCCTTCAAGAAGAACTTCAGGTTTGATCCCCCCCCTCCCCCCCCCCCCCCCCCCCCCCCCCCTTCAATCCCCACCCCGATGTAGGCTTCCCCTACTTTAGCCCCCCTCCCTGGTCATACGACGGCCATGCATGATATCGAGTACACCCCCCCCCCCCTCCCCCCCCATATCTCCCCCCCCCCCCCCTTCTTTCCCACCCTCTCTCCTCTCTCCTCCCCTCTGCTCTCCTTCCATCTCTTCCCCCTTTCTACTCCTCTGCTCCCTTCGCCCCCCGCCCCTCGCCCTCCCTCCCCCTACCATGTGATTTCGTTTGCGAGGTCGGCAGTTTTTTGTAGGCAACCGCGTGAAGTAGGCGGAGAGAAAGAAAGACGCTGAATACCTGCGGAGGGCGGAAGCCAAGCGCAAATCCAGAGCCGTCAAAATAATAATCCAGTCCACTACGATTTGCAACCCAACGCACTCCGATCTGTTCCAAGTTGATTTCGCTCTTCTCTGTCCATCCGCCTGCCGTCCTGCCCGTTTGTCTGTCTGTCTGCCTGTCTGCCTGCTCGTTCGTCTGTCTGCCTGTCTGCCTGTCTGTCTGTCTGTCTGTCTGTCTGTCTGTCTGTCTGCCTGTCTGCCTGTCTGTCTGTCTGCCTGTCTGCCTGCTCGTTCGTCTGTCTGCCTGTCTGCCTGTCTGTCTGTCTGTCTGTCTGTCTGTCTGTCTGTCTGTCTGTCTGTCTGTCTGTCTGTCTTGTCTGTCTGCCTGTCTGTCTGTCTGTCTGTCTGTCTATCTGCCTCTCTCTCTCGTCCCCCCCCCCATCCCTTTGTCTCTCCCTCTTCTCTCTCTGTCTCTGTTCTGTATATCTCGGTCTCATACTCCGTGCGTCTAGCTGTAACGGCGCCATCGTGAGCGATGCCGAGGGTGGGGACGTAGTGCAGATGTCGGGGGACCAACGGACGAACATCCACGAGTTCCTTGTCGACCAACAGATCTGCGCGGCAAGCCAGGTGCGGCGTCGGTCAAATGATCAAAACGACGACATTGTCGGTGGGCAGGAGGCGGTGGCAAGAATGATAATCGAGGGAACGACGACGGGGGGGGGGGGGGGGGGGGCGGGCGGTGGGGGGGGCGGAGGGGCTTTTGTTTGCGTCGGGTATTTTAGTGACCAGAGCACCAGTCGGCTCGAATGGGGTAGGTTGCTCACAGAGACGGCAGCCCAAGGGTAGTGGTAGTAGTATCGGGAGTAGGAGTAGCAATAGTAGTTGGACGTAAGAATAATAGTAGTAGCAGTAGTAGTAGCAGTAGCGGTAGAATAGTGTTGTTACGGGGGGACCATAGTAAATAGGACCAAATATTGTTAGTAAAAATAGGTAAATATATAGATTTTTATGTGTACCACAGGTCCTATTAACTATGGACCCCCCCGTAACAATGGTAGTAGAGGAACCGTAGTAGGTAGTAATAGCAGCAGTAGGTAGGAGAACTCGTGGTAATGGTAGTGGTAGCAGTAGTAGTATTACGGGGATCCATAGTTAATAGGACCTATGGTATACATACAAAACCTATATATTTAAGTAGTTTTACTAACAATATTTGGTCCTATTTACTATGGTCCCCCGTAATAATACTAGTTGTCATTGAGAGTGTAGGGCTACTGTGTTCATGGTTGTGGAACGCACGTTTTTTTTCGGGTAAGACTCGCATGCTTTGCTGTCAGCCTCCATCATTCCATGCCACCATCACACGCGACGACACACGCACGCGTGGCACGTCAACCTCTCCCTCGCGCACCCCGCCGTACTGCAAGTCGCGTGTCCGTCTGCCTGTTTTCGCACACGTTTTCAATCACCGACTCAAGCTTCTTTCGACAACTTATCGCACGCCCCCCCCAACACTAACCAGTCTACCCCGCTTCACCTCCGCCTGCACGCTTGCCATGAAGGTTGTGCTTCACGGATTCTAAGGGACGACCACGGCCCCTACCACCACGACCCCCATCACATCACCCCTACCGCTACCGCCACTACTACCATCGCTGCTGCCCCTGATGTCGAAAACGCAGTCGTCGCTTCTAAGCGACAGCCCCCCCCCCCCCCCCCCCCCCGCCGGCCGAAAGCGGTGGTGTTCACGGGGAAAGAAGAGAGGCATGTTTTGGTCCAGGGGCAGCGTACCTGGTGGGGGGGGGAAGCGCGGAGTGTTTTGTTTCGTTCATTTGCATTTTTTTGGAAGTGTTTGGAGGCGTGGGGCTGCCGAGCCGGGGGGGGGAAGGGGGGGGGGGTCGACTCATGTCATGCATGCCCGTAGTCGTATGACCAGCGCGAGGGCCGAGGGGGGGGGGGGGGGGGGGGGGTCAAAAGCCGCGCGCACGTGCGAATTGCGTTTCCGCCTCCGTTCTGGTCTACTGGAGGCGAGTAGACCCTCGAGATTGCCTTTGGCGGGGGGCGGTAGAAACGGCTGTGCTACGAGTAACGTTGGTAGTAGCGGGCTCGGGGGGGGGGGCGGCGGCGGCGGCGGTAGTTGCTACAGCTGCTGCCTCTGTCGAATTGACAAACGCTAGCAACAGCAGCGGTAGCAACCGGGGCAGCAGTGGCAGCAGCAGCGGTAGTGGCACCAGCCGGCCAAGCAGACCCATGTGTATTTGTCATCATACTGTATGTGCAGGGGAGGGAGGGGGGGGGGGGGGGGCGTACTCATTTGTTGCTTGCCTTATTCATTTCAACATTGGGTACGCATCCCTTTCGAGACGGAGCACCGTTCCTACTCCTAATAGACACCTCCAACGATTGGGCGCTCATTACGGTGTTTCCATGTATTTCATAGAAACTTTTTGCTACTCTTATCCCCTCCATGTTCGGCCACCTGTGGTCACTATCAATCTCCTAGGATGGCGATCGTTTTCTCTCTGCTATCTAGTGTATCAAACTCCTCCATGTCCAATTCGGCTATTTCCCTCATCTCATCTTCTAACCCATCCCGTTCCTCCTTGTACATTTCACATTCTCCTACTATGTGAGTTCTACTCTCTACTGCTTTGCCACACGGGCACATCTGTGCATCTACTTCCTCCTCGCGGCTACTGGTATACCTCTTTCTTCTTCAGGGGGGGGGGGGGGGGGGGGGGGGGGGGGGGGGGGGGTGTACTCGATGGGTGGCGCTTAATTCGGAAGAATGAGTTGTTGGTCGGCAGGGGGCGAGAGCGAGGCGAGGGGTCAACGTTGAGGTTAAAACGCTCCAAGCTGCGCTACAGCTGGAGCTGCGGCATCACGCCAACAACGCGCGGTGCGGTACGGTAGTGCGTATGGCACGGTACAGTATGACATATGAGTATTGCACACCTCGGACAACGTAACACTCGGAGGGCACTTATCTACGTTGTGGGGCCTACAGGAACGTGGTATCATACTAACATAGTGTTAGCACTGGAGGAGCGATCACGGTAACGCGGTAACACAGTGTTAGCTGGAAACCCACGAACGTGCACGTGCCTTAACGTTGTCTTGCTGCTCGGTCTCGTCCAGCTCTGGTGCAGTAACATTATGTTGTGCCGTGATCAGTCCTTGAACTAACACTGTAACACAGCGTTAGGCTTCGACCCAACACGTACGTTGTCACTCTATCATGCCCAAGTCGATATCCGCAGATTTACTAACATTGAAGAGCGAAAAGTGAATAAAAAAAACGACTCATAACACACAAGTAAGAATCCCGCTGACACACTAACATAACGTTACTCGCTCGCTACGGGCTGATGTCGCTATATAACACGGTAACACCGCGTTAACGTTTAATTGACCGTGTACGTTATCCCTTTAACGTGTATTACGATAGCCACAAGGAATTCCGCGCTAACACGCTAACATAGGGCTAACATCTTGTTACTCGCTATGGGCTGCATACCCTAACACGTGTACCGAGGTCAGTACGGGATCAAGGTAACATTCTAACATAATGTTACGCGATCGTCCGCCAGTATCATAGCACACTAACACTATGTTATCACAAAATCCAGAAAGTAGTTAACGTAGTAACGTATTGTTACGGGGTTTTTCTTTGCCGACGCCTAACATTAACATAAAACGTTAAGTGTTACGTTACCCAATGTGTGGAGTATTGTACGGTGTGATTACGGTACTACGTTACGAAATGGTATTGTATGGTATTGTATGGTATCACGGTACTACAGCATAATATGTGCCCACTACTCTGCAGCAAGAAATAACCCAAGTGAGAAATTGAGGAGTCTCATTTTTATGGGCACGCAAAGAAAAAAAGAAAATCACTGCTCAGCGGCTGGCGCTACTATTAATACTACTAGTATTCTTAATCCTTCCAGTACCCCAGTGGTACGCTGGGATTCTCCACGTCGGAAAAAAAAGTAAGTTTATTTCGTCGCTTTTTCAAGTAGTTTCGTATCCCTCCGTTTTCAAGGCGTGTCGAGCCTGGCCATTCACTCGCACCGGACGTGACCTACCTGTACCCCCCCCCCCCCCCCCCCTCCCGCTCTACAAATTAATAATATTGTGACTATATGGGCGGGGTGTGTTTTGCTCGTCGTCCGTCCGTCCATCGGTGTGCTCGTAGAACGACAGCAAGCAACACTGAAAACAAAAAGCATTCGGCACCTATAAACGCAGCGGATACTAGCTACTACTACTACTACTACTACTACTACTACTACTACTACTACTACTACTCTACAGCAGTATACTGTTGCTGTACCCCCCTCGTTGGAGGTTACTTTAATCGGAGTAGGAACGGTGTGCTCCGTCTCGAAAGGGTTGCGTGTGTCGCCAAATGGTCAAATGACTCAAGGCATGCAACAAATGATAACATACGCCGCCCTCCCCCACCCGCCCCGCCCCTCCCGCTCCAATAAGAAACCAGGATGATACTACTGATGATGGTGAAGGTTAGATTTCTTATTCGAGAAATATTGTGTTCCACACTACACATTAACCGCTTCCGAATTTCTTGCGAGCGATTTTTTCCCCGGAAATCCCACTCTGAATTTCTCGTGGGCTCTTGTTACGATACTGCCTTGAATGAGGCTGAAAGCCCGCTAATTACCTGGGTTCAAGTATTAGGATCGTATTTGTAGTACTTGGGAGGCGTGTCGTAGATGGAAAACCCAGGGTTTTCCCAGCGAGGCACGAGCTCGGCTCTTAGTCCCCGCGCGTGCACGAAAGGAATAAAGCTGCTCTTCTTCTATCTCTAAGCAAACAACACATTTGTCATGTGAGTTACCAACGAGTACCGACTTAATAGGCAAACCTGTCCAGGGATACAAAGTGTCCCGACCTTGATCTTAACAAGTGGCGTCTTCGGCTCGGGACTTTCTCTTTTATGATGGGAGACCAGCAGTGTACTGCTTGCTCTATAATGCGACGCACAGTGGGGCGCTGGGTGTTAATATGTCTCTATTTATTGGTGTCCAGGCTCAACGTCTTATTTTTTCCGACCTTAAATCTACCGCTATTATTTAGGATTTAGAGTTGGTCCCACGGCTGAGCTGTGTTTTCTTAACCCAATTTTCTTGTTGTTCATGCCGATCTGGGCCTATTTAATGTTTTTACACTGCGGGCGCCCACTGTACACCAGGTCTTGGTTGTATATGATACTCGAGGCACACACTTCAATCAGACTCTGCTTGCTCCGGCTCTCGAGCTACTAGTGCTGCCGTGCTGCCTCGTACTAGGGTCGTCCTTACATAGGTCCTTGGCACTTGGAATGGAACTACGTGCACGTCGGCAAGCTTACGACGTCCCCGCACCCCGCATCCTTTCTTCTACAAAAACTCCATGACCCCAGCGTGGAACGCCCTCTTGTAAGCGATTCTATCGTGAGAGTTTTTTTGCCGTCATAGCCCATCGCTTTCAACCTCATACAAAGTGCTCAGTATCATAACAATATTGACTATATTGGAGGATTGGTCGGATGGTTGACCTGTATTGTAGTGTCTGATTTCTTTGCGCCAAGCAAGGCGAGAGGTGCAAGAGCGAGAGAGACCTCGATTGCTGATGCGCTGATTGACGATAGCGGCGACAAGCATACCAGAGCTGATCATGGGACGGGTTCAAACCGGGTCGACTAACGATGACCGGACGCGGTCCGTGAGATTTTGAATAACCTCCTGGACCCCCCCGACCCGCGACCTGACCCAACCCGACCCGTGATAATTCGAAACCTTTTTTCTTGACCCGACCCGCGGGTTCAGGTCATGATGAACCCTAAAGATAGCCCTAAAAAATACCAGGCGGATTGGTCAAGCTGTGGTTGAGAGGGACTTTCCTTTTCGTAGGGACCGGGTTGGATTCTCATCACCATCGATCGCGACGAAATTACCTCTTCCGCCACAGCAAGGAATGAAGGAGACTTCCTACGGAGTCCCTACTTTCGTAGAGTTCCAAAGGTCCCCAGTGATGTGGTAGCTTTGACCTGCTACCGAAGGCCGCACGTTTCCTTTCGTATATTTAGGGCAAGGAGAGAGCCCTCCGCGTTGGGTTAGCAGCGTGGAGAAGAGAGGGGTCGATTGAGGTTCGAACGGGCAAACAAGGCCCGTCTCGACTTCGAGGAGGCTCGGGTTATTAAGGCGAGTTCTCCCGGTTCTCGGAAAGATTCTCAGATGTGATACCAGTCCTGATGTATCTTCCACGGGTACATGTGCGATGGACCGTTCTACGAACCTTTCCCAAAACCTGTCCTCCACATTCCGTCACTTAATTTTCTGTTTCTTCATCATAAAAAAGCAACTGCTGTATTTGTTTTTGGAATGCGCAAGAAAAAAACTCGGTATTCTCTGACTGAGTATGGTTCAAGGAGGATCGCTCTCCAAGCTGTACACTTTTTTTTCGGACGGCAACCCCTCAGTTTACTGGAAAAATCCACTAAACGGTACATATCATTTTTGTTCCCGCTATAAAACGGTGTATGTATCACCTTTCTTTCCTTGTGAGTTGATGGTATACGTGTGTGGGGGGGGGGGGGAGTCCACCACAGGAAAAAAAGCGGACATCCGCGGAGAGCAATGAAAGAAGAGAAGGTTGGGGAAAAAAGCAATAGCAGAGGTGGGGAGGGGATATACGTCAAAGTTAATCAATTTCAACCCTTTTGAGACCCACAGGTGAAAAAAAACACATGCATACAAGTAGTCATTGATATGAATCAAAGATGTCGGGAGACATGTCAATCAACGCAAAACGTGCGCTGTCAACGAGGTAGGGCCGAGTTTTTCAGACTAAAACCTAGTAGTTTGGTGTCAGTCAAGGCATGTCGAGGCGAACTTGCTGTCTGTCTAGGAGTGAAAGTGCTGTCTCCTGACATCTTTGATCTGAATCGTCACATACTTGAATCCCAGAGGCACGATGAGTTGGACCGCCGTTCATTGGCTCCGCCCTTGGGGGGTGAGGGCTGACACAGCAGCTTATCTTTGCTGTTTTGCGTCGAGTGCGGATGAGCGAAGTCGAACAACAACGCCCCCTCTTCCCCCTCCAAGAATGAAAAGTACTCGATGTTGCTTTTTTTTTTCTTCCTTCTCATCATCGCACGGAAAGGGCGCGAGAGAGTGAGTGAGCACAACAAAAAAAAATCGATGAATGTCGACGAGCAAATGGAAATGCTAAACCCCCCGGCGCGAAAAAAAAGAAGCCAAA
The DNA here is from genome assembly GCA_031763025.1 of Macrocystis pyrifera. NCBI lineage: Eukaryota > Phaeophyceae > Laminariales > Laminariaceae > Macrocystis > Macrocystis pyrifera. The sequence goes on from JASSKH010000004.1 coordinate 13,575,301, forward strand.
AGTACCGGCGGGGAGAGGAAGGGAATAGGCCTCTGACGACGGCTAGTTCAGAAAGCTGGAAAATGAAAGTGATGGTTTGAAAACAAAATAAAAACGTGAAAAAAACAGCGAGCGCGGCATATTTTACCGTAGAGACCCTATAATGACCGACAAGCAAAATACAGTATCATCAACCATTCAGGAAGAGAGCGTTCAGCAATACAAGTCTCACCATGATGTACGTACGCCTGTGGCACAGGAGCTCCACATCATGTGAGGGGGAGCTTATATCGCTCTCCATTAGATAAAATGGTTTTCGAGGGTCATTGCTGTGTACGAGACGAACAAGAACAAACCCTAACCCTGAGCCAATCGGACCCAATCATCAACCATTGGCTAGCGTTAGGCCCCCTTTCGTCTCGCACACAACAAGCAGTGCGTGCCAACCATTTCCTCGAACCAGTGGTACGCACCCACAGCACTACGTTGCAGCTTGGAAACACGTACCTGGTACATGAATACGTACCTGGTAGCCCTCCATGCCTCGGCAGCTAAGGTCGAGCTTTCGTTCAGTCGATGCTGTCATCGTCGTAGCACCATTTTTTTTTTTGACAACTACTACAGTACGTTTTCCGTATCAAGCCTCCAAAGAGATTGAGCCGGAGGAAGCAGGAAGCGAAAGGGCCCCCATCGCATAGACTGGCGGGCAATAACAGGATCTTTCTTGCCTGGTCGCCATCTTTAACATCTACCATCACCAATCACCATCATCATCATCAACATCCGTCATCATTATCATCATGATTTATCATCACCATCACTATCGCTCTCGGAATTATCAGCAACACCAACAATGCCACCAAAACCCATCACCACCACCACCACCACCACCATTTAGATCCCCGCTATCAGCCCATGGCTGACACTCGTACAACTCCTCGCATCGCTGCTCGGACAGATTAAATTGCTCGTCCCCTAGCCCAGCAAAACAGCCCGCTTTGCTCTGGTACAGTAAGTAAGTGGTGTGACTGATGCTGTTCTCTGTCCCAAACTGCTGTAACGCCGTCTTTTTTTCGTTACGTTTTTTCGGTATTTTCACTTAATTCCCCCTTTTTTTTAGTCGATTGTTCCGACGATTTTTTGTCGGTCCCCCCCCCCCCCCCCCCTTATGAGTCCCGAATGAATCCATATTCAACAGTAGGCCATCAGCGCCCTGCCCAGAGCCATGGTGCTTGAGCTCGCAGCTGATCCTCAGTCACCTATCCATGGAACGTTCCACGCGCGAAAAGTAGAGGGTTACGTGGAATCGGGAACCGAATCAAGACTGATTCCGTAGGGTTGATACATGCGATACATCAGGTCCGATATAATCGACGTCGGAATCGGAACGTGGCTCCGATATTCCGCCGACAAACCATGGAACGTTTCAGACTCGAAAAGGGAGAGGGTTATGATGGATCGGGAACCGAATGGAGAAAAACAAAATCCGCAGGGTTGGTTGCGAATCGGAACCGACACATGCCACAACTCGGGTCCGACACATTCGATATCGGAATCGCTAAAATTGCTCCGATGCTCCAACTGACAACACCACGGAGCGTTTCAGAAGCAAAAAAGGAAATCGGGAGCCGAATCAAGAATAATGCGTGGTTTGTCGTGAGAGAGAGAGAATCAGGCGTGTTGGTTTCAATATTCTGCGTTTCGAATAAAGTGGCTCTTAAAGCAAGCAATGAGACGCGTGAGTGAAGGAAAAAAAAACCCTTTCAAAAGAAGGTGGTGCAGCTCACGGAACCCCAAGGTATGTCAAGGCAAAGTTCCTCCCTACAGCAGTACGCGACGTGTGTTGAAAAAAAAAAATGAAATTGGGGATTTTTTTTAAGATTTTGAAGGCAGACTTTTCTTTTCCAAATTTTATTCAAGAATTTACAGTTCTGTAAGCCTCTGTGCTCAGTGAGGAACGCCACTTTGAATCCCGCACTTCGTATAATAACCTTCAAGGGCCCACAGTATTAATAAACGTTGATCGACATCACCATAAGCCGTGAGCCCTGAATGCCAAAATAGGAGATTCTTGACTGCTGTCGCGTACTGCACGCCCGCCCCCCCCCCCCCCCCCTCTAACCCTAACCCTACCCCTACCCCTCGGAAAAAAGGAAGACGGTTAATAACCCCTTCAAGTACTTCAGAAGGGAGAACTCAAAAATGACGAAAAATAAATAAAAAAAAACTGGCGATTACAGCATCGGCCACACGGCGTGATTTGGGGGATAGATACTATTACGGGGGACCACAGTAAATAGGACCAAATATTGTGAGTAAAAATAGGGAAACATATAGGTTTTTGTACGTACCGTAGGTCCTATTTACTATGGTCCCCCGTAATATCAGGTACAGAGGCGTCCTACGATAGAGGTACCACATTCGGGGCAAAAACTTTCTGAACCACCACGGCGTCCTTCCCGGGCGCTATTACGGGGGACCATAGTAAATAGGACCGAATACTGTTCGTAAAAAATAGGGAAATATACAGGTTTTTGTGTGTACCGTAGGTCCCATTTACTACGGTCCCCCGTAATAGTTGAAGGATGAGTATTGTAACCTGTGCTCTATATTATCGGGGCATAATGCGTACGTAAACACGTGCGAGATGCATGCAGCATCAGTCGTATTCATATGTTTGTCCCCGTTGAAGTCCGCATTATACCTTCGGGGAGGGGGGGGGGGGGGGGGGGGGGGGGGGGGGGGGGGGGGGGGGGGGGGGGGGGGGGGGGGGGGGGGGGGGGGGGGGGGGGGGGGGGGGGGGGGGGGGGGGGGGGGGGGGGGGGGGGGGGGGGGGGGGGGGGGGGGGGGCGTAGGAACCCCAGAAAGTTTGGGGCGAACCTCTATAGTAGAACGCCTCTATACAAAAATCGGTGTCCGCGTTGCGATGCAAAGAAGTCGCACGGCGCGGCCGCACAAGGGGCCCTATCCGACCCGTGCTAATGCCGGGCCGCTCACGCCGCTCGCTCGTAGACTGTTGATAGCACCAAAAAAAAGTTGTCGGATGTCGATGATTTGGTCCGTGTTATCTCGGGGAATCCTGACGGGGGGTTAAGCTGCTATTCATCGGACTGCGATTGCAATTATTTATTTATTTTCTCCCCAAGTCGATTTTCGGCTTGAGATATTTGCGGATTCTCGTTTGAGAAGAGCTTGTGCTTATTGTTCTTTTTTTTTATTCGTTTCAGAACCGTCCACACCGATGTTGCTTTTTGCTCTCGGCAATTCCCGATTCGAACTCGTGAAATCGCGAGAAATCAAGAAATCACGAAATATCTGGCCCAGCGAGCGACCGCTGTCCAGCTGCAAGCAAACAGCCCTTGTCTGCTCGCGTGTTCTACCAGTCTGCCAGCACCGTTCCGTGCGGTATCCACTTGGTACTCTCACAAGCGCGATCAGCCAAACAATGCCAGCTGCTGCAGTCAAAGTAAGCTATTATTACGGGGGACCATAGTAAATAGGACCAAGTAATGTTAGTAAAAGTAGGTAAATATATAGGTTTTTATGTATACCATAGGTCCTATTAACTATGGACCCCCGTAATAACACGTACTACTAACAATCATCAGCCAAAGACCATATAATAGCGCCGAATTATCTCTCCACACAAGGAACTGCAGATTATCATCATATCGGTTCCCGATCCCTGACAATATTTTTCCTTTTTTTCATTCGGTCCACAGCTATGTAAATAGTCCAAACCCTCTCACGCCTAAGACAGATCATCTACAGATAAATCATGATCTATCTATTTTATCTATCCGTAGATCATCTATTACGGGGGACCATAGTAAATAGGACCAAACTATTGTCAGCAAAAATTGGAAAATACGTAGGTTTTTTGTGTGTACCATAGGCCCTGTTTACTGGGGTCCCCCGTAAATAGCACTTGCCTACAGCAGCGCAGACCCAACCCAGGAGACATGCACGCCCTGCCGTAGATCACGCGGACTACACAGGGGCCTCAATCCGGCCACACGAGCTAAAACCATGCCAGATCTACATCACTGGTAAGTGGGAATGGATGATCTGTCCGCGCAAGATGTGAAACCTTCACAGGCGGACGGACAGTGCTGGGACCCCCCATGCAGGGATGCGAGGGTCTATGGTCATACGACGACTACGGCCATGCATGAGATCGAGTACATCTCTCCTGTCGAGTATTCCCCCCCCCCCCCCCGCCCCCCCCCCCCCCCCCCCCCCCCCCCCCCCCCCCCCCCCCCCCCCCCCCCCCCCCCCCCCCCCCCCCCCCCCCCCCCCCCCCCCCCCCCCCCCCCCCCCCCCCCCCCCCCCCCCCTGCACAATGCGGGCGTGTGAAAAACTCCTCGCGGTGACATGGAACAATGCAGCCTCAAACCTGACATGGCGTCGACAGCTTCTCAATTCGGTACGCCTACATGTTGGTGTGCTACATACAGTGTATACACTGCTGTTGTTCAATGTCTCCACAAGAAGCTGCTTACGCCCACATTGTCTCAATTCGGTACGCCTACATGTTGGTGTGCTACATACAGTGTATACACTGCTGTTGTTCAATGTCTCCACAAGAAGCTGCTTACGCCCACATTGTGCGAGGGGGGGGGGGGGGGGGGGGGGTCCCGATCACCCGTGATGGGGGACTGTTCATAGGATGCAAGCTCATTTTTTCTTACAAAAATTCGCTTCTTCTTTCTTTCTTTCTTTCTTTTTTTTTTGGGGGGGGGGGGGGGGGGTTTGAGGTCCTCATGCATGTGAGCAAGGAGCTTCAGAAAAACTGGGTGAACCTCCCCACCGTTGCACACGCCTCGACAAGTCCTACACCACCAGATCAGGGCCGCGACTCGGCTGACCCAAAAAAAAAAAACTCCGACTCAAGTTGCTAGTCGGCCCGAGGTACATCAGGGCTGTGAGTTCAGCTGAAAGAGGCGTTCTGACGATAGAGGTCCCTGGTATTACGGTGGTCCTTACTTAATAGGACCTATGGTACGCACAAAAACCTATATATTTCGCTATTTTTCTACCAAAATTTGGTCCTATTTACTATGGTCCCCCCGTAATACCACACTTGGAGGGAAAAAAAAAAAAAAACAGTCGTCTAATTGTAACCGAGGCGTCCTATGATAGAGGTACCTGGTATTACGGTGGTCCATAGTTAATAGGACCTACGGTACACATAAAAAACCTATATATCTACCCATTTTTCTACCAAAATTTGGTCCTATCTACTATGGTCACCCGTAATACCACACTTGGAACAACAAAAATAAACAAAAAAAGCAATCTGAGGCTCCACGGTGTCGTCCTCGCCAGGCACCAGTTGAAGGAGGTACAGAACCACGGCCAGTCGGTGGGGACATCTTGTACATCGGTTGAAGGTGTGCGCCCCACGCATCCAAAGCATCAGCCGTACGGATATGTTCGTCCCCGTTGGATTCCGCAGTGACACCTTGGGGGTACACAAGAGCCTCGGGGATTTTTTTTTCAAGGTGACCCTCTACACGCAGAACGCCTCCACCATGAAGAGCGTCGACTTCGCACAAGGGCCGCGCTCATTTTCAGCGGAGGGGTGGACAGACCTTGATAGTAGATCTTTCTGGGGGTTTTGTGTTGGACGCCTGAAGCCGGACCCTCCGACCCGAACCCGAACCCGAACCCGAACCCGAACCCTATGCCAGTGGTCAGTGCTGGGATGCTGTGCTTGTTAAGACTCTAGGTTGGCTCGGCCGGCGTGGATGCTGAGCTCGGGAAGACTCTAGGTTGACTCGGGATGACTCGGGATGCTGTGGCTGGGAAAGACTCGAAAGTTGATTGAGCCGCGTAAAACATACCCCTAGCCAATCAGAGTGCCTAATTAGCTACCTCAGGAAGATCTACCATCATGCTTTGTCCACTACTGTTTTAGCGCTCGCTTTCCGGGCAAGGCTTTCTCTCTCTTTCTCTCTCTCATCGACCACATCCTCTTCCGAAAACACCTTGTTCGGTAGTTCGGAAAAAAACATTCACCAGATCTATTTCCGAATAAACCTTGTTCGGTAGCATTCTCGTTCTGGAAAAAAAAAAAAAGCAAAAAAAAAAAACGGGCGCTCTGTGCGAAGTCAACGAACGCTCTTTACGGTGGTAGTCAGCTACACGGTTAGCTGATGCCATGAGGTCGCCGACTATTACGGGGGACCATAGTAAATAGGACCAAATATTGTTAGAAAAAAATAGGTAAATGTATAGGTTTTTATGTGTAACATAGGTCCTATTAACTATGGACCCCCGTAATAGTGATTTACTGTAGTAGGTCAGGTGTAACAGTTAGCTGCGCGTGCAGAAACTCGCCAAGTTCTGCGTCTTTCTTTGAAAACTGGGACAGACGCGTTTTTTTTCTAATCTATTAATGAAGGAATCCCGGCGCGAGTCGACGAGGGAAGAAAGGGCTGCGGTCTTCTCGCGATGAAAATGCAAGGCACGAGCCGCAGTGGGGGGGGGGGGGGGGGTGGGTACTCATTATCATGCATGGCCGTAGTCGTATGACCATAGACCCTCGCATCCCTACAATGCCGGGACGGAGAACGCCGGGTTTCCACCGACCAGGCAGATATTGCTTGCACCAAGCGCTGTTTTCGTCGTGAGGTGTTGGGCGAGTCGAATGAAGGGTGAGCTGCATCCTACTAAGAACCGCTTTGGAGGCGGATTTTCTTGCATATGGATGACAGCATCAATGAACTGATTTAATTCCTGGTGTGGCCACTTCCAGAGACAGCAATGGGTTTACTATGTAACTGCCTCGTGGGTGGGTGGGTGGGTGGGGGGGGGTACTCGATAGGAGCGATGTGCTCGATCTCATGCATGGCCGTAGTCGTATGACCATAGACCCTCGCATCCCTACAATGCCGGGACGGAGCATGTCGGGTTTTCACCGACCAGGCAGACATTGCTTGCACCAAGCGCGAAGCGCCGTGGGGTGTCTGGCGAGCCGCATGAAGGGTGAGCTGCATCCTACTAAGGGTGGGGGGGGGCGGGGGGGGGATAAGAACCTACTTAATGACCCTGGATCTGACTTACTGCTACTACGGGGGACTATAGTTAATAGGACCAAATATTGTTAGTAAAAATAGGGAAATATATAGGTTTTGTTGTGCAAAGTAGGTCCTATTTACTATGGTAACCCAGTAGTAGGATGGAGAGAGAAAAGAAGGGCGAGGACAATAAAAGGGACGGAAAAAAAAAAAAAAAACTCGAAGTAGTCGGTTATCACGGGGGGGGGGGGGGCATAGTAAATAGGACCCACGGCACACACAAAAGCCTATATATTTACCCATTTTTACTAACAATATTTGGTCCTATTTACTATGGTCCCCCGTAATAGTTCCCTTAAATCGCCAGCCAATTATGCGGGGGGGGGGGGGGGGGGGGGGGGGGGGGGGGGGGGGGGGTGGGGGGGGGGGGGGGGGGGGGGGGGGGGGGGGGGGGGGCACAGAAATCAGATCCCACGTTGGACCGAAAAAGCAAGTATTTCCCTATGCTTAAAACACCATGTTTTGGTTCTGAGTACCATTACGGGGGACCATGGTTAACAGGACCTATGGTGTACATAAAAACCTATATATTTGCCTATTTTTACCAACAAAATTTGGTCCCGTTAACTTTGGACCCCCGTAATAGAAAAATAGGTAAAATATACAGGTTTTTGTGCGTACCGTAGGTCCTATTCACCACGGTCCGCCGTAATTTACGTATACCATAGGTCCTATTAACTATGGGCCCCCGAAATATCACGGGGGACCACAGTCATTTTTTTTTTTTTTTTTTTTTTTTAATCATCACTTTTACTTTCCAGCCCACTCGTAGGAGGTTTTTACCCTCGACGATCTTCTGGACAAGCCGTGGTCACAGGTGTCGTCCCTTCTCCCCCCCGGTACGTGCCTTTAGTTTTTATCGCGCATAGGGTTCAGCATTCCCACTGCTCGTCGATTTTCATCGAATGTAGCTAACTCACGCTTTCGCGCTTTCCGCTTATCAATTTTTTATGCAAGAAAAAGTCCCTATGAGCATGCACTCGGTGAGACTCGAACTCACGAAATTGATCTTGACAGGCTCGCGGACCACCTACCAGGCCACCGGGGACGATAGGACCTACGGTACACACAAAAAACCTACCTATTTACCTATTTATACATTTATTGAGGACCATAGCTGATAGCACCTACGGTGAACACAAAAACCTGTACATTTCCGTATTTTTACTAAGAAAATTTAGTCCCATTTACTACGTTCCCCCGTAACAACGATATTTGGTCCTATTTAATGTGATGGTCCCCCAAAATATGTTCCCCCCGTATCGACAAAACAGGCCGCAACCCAAAGCCCTTACCTCTGCGAAGGTGTTACCTACTGAGCTATAGGGGTAAAATATCGATCCGTCTACCCAACCCAGAGTATTCCTTGCAATACTCCCCCCCCCCCCCCCTTCTTAGTAAGATGCAGCTCACCCTTCATGCGACTCGCCGGACACCTCACGGCGCTTCGCGCTTGGTGCAAGCAATGTCTGCCCGGTCGGTGAAAACCCGACATGCTCCGTCCCGGCATTGTAGGGATGCGAGGGTCTATGGTCATACGACTACGGCCATGCATGAGATCGAGCACATCTCTCCTATCGAGTACATCCCCCCCCCCCCCCCCCCCCCCCCCCCCCCCCCCCCCCCCCCCCCCCCCCCCCCCCCCCCCCCCCCCCCTCCTCTGGGATATCAGAAACACCCGAAGGATTGCAGAAACAAATAGAGAAGGCGCTAGAATACACCAGGAAATGGAGGGTGACGGCGAACGTCAAGAAATGCGCAGTAGTTGTTTGCAACGAAGATAAGGTAAACCCGGTAAATTTCAGTTGGAAGTGGGGAGAAGCTGAATTGCCGATCGTAGACCAGTATACGTACCTTGGCGTAGAGATCTCAAAAGACTGCTCTTGGGATACGTATAGCAAAAGCAATAGGAAAGGGTAAGGCACAAGTAGGCAAGATGGATGCGATCCTAACAGACTCGAACCTTGACACTAGGATTAAGAGATGCATCTTGATGAATGTGATAGTACCAAAGCTAGAATATGCAGGAGAAGTGGAAACTCGTAAAACAGTTGGAAACAGTACAAATGACAGCAGCTAAATAAATCCCAAGATGCTCAAGTACGACTAGTAATACAGTTTTAAGAGCAGAACTGGGAATGCGCCCACTCAAGACAAATAGAGACACGAGAAAGTTGAACTGGCAATATAAAGCAAGGAAAACATGCCAAAAAAAAGAGGTTGCCAGCCATAGTTGATAGAGCTGTATGGGAGAAAGTAACAAAAGGGCGAGCTGGAATAAGGTGGGATGACGTAGTTGAGAAAGTATGGAAGGATTTAGGGGGAAACCAAGAAGTAATGATGTCCGCCGGGAAGTTTGGGAGGTACAAGGCAGAAGTAGAAGAAAGGATAGAAAGAAGGGAACGGCTAGCGCTAAGAAACAAGGTGGAATCGGAAAAACACTTAGAGATATACGGGGGATTGAGGGAAGGAATAGGATTGAAAACGTATTTGCATGGCCCAATGGACTTCGCGAAAACGCTGAAACTGCGCTTTCGTGTAGGGGACCTGGACCTGCCCGAAAGAAGAAAGAGGTATACCAGTAGCCGGGAAGAGGGGGAAGTAGACGCACAGATGTGATGGTATTATTACCTGCTGAGCCACTATAGGGGTAAAATACCGACCGATTTAACCACCACAGGGAAATATCCTCATAACGCCTACCTTACGAGCAAACACCTCGAAACTCACATCTGCTACCAAGGCATCGACGGTCTCGAGCTGCGAGTCGTCGACACCTTCCTCTCGAGCGGTGTCGGACTGAATGAACACCGTTGAGAGGCCCAAGGACTTGGCCGTCACAAGATTCTTGAACGAGTCCTCGAACATGGCTGCAGCGATAACGCAGGGGGGGGGGGGGGGGGGGGGGGGGGTGAGGGTACATACCTGGTACCAGGTGTATACGTTTTTTAGGAAAAATTGACGGAAAAGGAGAAAAAAATGAACAAAACGAACAGAAAAAAAAGGTTGGCGGCCAATACATATGCCTTGGTACGAAGGAAAATAGAGAGTCAGAGAAAACATACAGAAAAAAAAATGATTTTAAAAAAAGGTTTGGCCAACACATACCCCAGGTACGGATAAATAACAAAGCATTTTATCATAGTATCCACAGCTAGCGACAACGCAGGAAGGAAGGAAGGGGGATGACATGTAAAAACAACGGAATAGAGAAACCGTATTTTAAAAAAAAAACACAAACGAAAACACAACTGACAAAATAAAACAAAACGATTTGCCGGAAATTATATGTTCAACATCGGTCTGAATACACAGCTAGTCTGCTGGGCTATCTATGTTCGTATTGCTCCAGAAATCAGGGTCTACTATTACGGAGGTCTATAGCAAAATAGGACCTACGGTACACACAAAAAGCTATACATTCACGTATTTTTACTTACAATATTCGGTCCTATTTACTATGGTCTTCCGTAATACACACCGCTATCAAGAAGCATCAAGGACTGACAGCATGGCACTCTATCGTTACCTGTACTCCACGGGTCGGCGCCTATGGACTCGAGCACTCCGCGAAACGCCTCCTCGTCGGGTTTGCAAGAGTCTCCCATCGAGGCCGCGCCGAAGACGCCCTTAAAATGGTGCGATATCCCTAAAACGGACAGCGCCTCCTGCCAAAACATTTTTTTTTTCGCAATCAAGGGGGGGGGGGGGGGGGGGGGGGGGGGGGGGACGAGAGAACGTGCGTCGAAAAACTTACACGCACGCACGCTCGCAAAAAAAAAAATCGAGACTTTTTTTCTCTATCCAATCGGTCAAAACTTGCGGCTGAGTGGCGTATGTATCAAAAAACATTTTTTTTCACCTTCCCCTGATACTGGAACCACTCCCCCCCCCCCCCCCCCCGCGCGAATTACATACCAGGCACCAGACAGCAGTACACGAACACCCTAAAGTTTGCGAGACATTGTCTTACATCTGGTATCATCACAGTTTTCGACATAGGATTGTATTTTTTTGGGCAGAGAGAGAACGGCATGCTTATTGTGCACGTCCAAAAAAAAAACGAGATCTCAGCCTCCCGGTAAGCAGGGAGTGTGTAGAGAACCAAATCATCGTGAGCATAGAAGTGCGGGCGGGCGCACGTTGGCCGCGAAACAAGACAGCAGCGGACAGCACACGAGCGTACGGTGCATGCTGCGATAGGGTTGTGCACCTGTTTGTTTTTTCCCGAGGATCCTGACTCGAGGAGCCCAGCCCAAAAAAATCTCAGCCACACAACGGCTTTTAAGAAAATTGTACGCTTATCTCGACGAGCAATCAATCCCCACGGCCTATACGAGCTGTCTTATACACCGAAAAAAAAATGAAATCGAAAACGATGCTGGGTGGTCCCCCAGTTGGACGCAAAAGTGATACCCCTATCGTATCACACGGGTGATAAGGAGAGTAACACACACCCCTGGACGTATTATACACACCGTACCACACGGGTGATAAGACAACACACACCTGTGGACATATTATACATACCGTACCACACGGGTGATAAGATAACACACACCCCTGGACATAGTGTACATACCGTATCACACGGGTGATAAGACAACACACACCCCTGGGACGAACCTCGAAGCTGAATTTCCTTCGACATCGGGAAAAGGTGCAAACGCCGAGCGACGAGTTTACGGCAGAGGAGATCTCGTCGAGATATTACCAAAAACCACCATTTTCGTTGAGTGTGCCTCTTCCCCCCCCCCCTGGTTTGGAGAAATCCGCTCGGAAAATCTTCCCAGAGGGGGGGTGTGTTATCATATCCTACCCTATCCTATCACCCGTGTGATACGGTATATAGGTTTGGAAACCCCGAGATAGCAACCAATACTATTAATACGACAACATTCGGCGATATCGGCCGTCTGTGAGGAGGCGTTAGCGCCCATCAATACGGGTGGGATCAGGCTGCACCCGTGATCTGCCGTACGACTCCTTGTATTTGTGGCTCGGACACGCAAATTCTATCACCCCCCGGTAAACCTCGCAGTGACCGTTGCTGCAATCGTCACTTGATTTTTTTTCCCCTCTTGAGGCCCAAGAGGGTCATAGTAGCTGTTTTTTTTCCTTTCGTCATACTGGAACCACAGGGCCGGGGGGGGGGGGGGGGGGGGTTGAGGTCGTTGGGGGGGGGGGGTGTACTCATTATCATGCACGGCCGTAGTCGTATGACCATAGACCCTCGCACCCCTACACTGCCGGGACGAAACACGTCGGGTTTTCATTGGTGGGGGGGGAGGTTTTTTGCCAGTGGGTTGATAGCTCTCTTCTCTCTCCCTCTTCTTCTTTCTCTCTGTGGTCTACACCGGTTTTTTTTTTCGTTTTTTTTTTTTCCTCGCACCTCCGCCTCCTTCTCATTGCAGTTGGTGAAAACGTACTTGTCCTGAGGAAGGCTTTGCAGGGCGGCCTTCACCCCGGCGGGCGCCTCTTGAATGAACGCTTTCGTGCCAGATCTGAGTGAGAAAAAAGAAGGCATACACGACGACGACGGCGGCAACATCAACATCAACATCAACAGCATCATCAGCAACATCAACAGCAACATCAACATCAACATCAACGTCAACCTCAATCAACATCAACCTCAATCAACATCAACCTCAATCAACATCAACAGCAACATCAACAGCAACATCAACATCAACAGCAACATCAACAGCAACAGCAACATCAACATCAACAGCAACATCAACAGCAACATCAACATCAACATCAACATCAACATCAACAGCAACATCAACAGCAACAGCAACATCAACAGCAACATCAGCAATAAGCTACTCCTGAATGGAACCCGTCGTACCGGCTCCGAATGACAAAAAAAAACATCACGACAACAACACCAACAGCATCAACAACGGCGACAAGAACCACAACAAGCGCCCGTTGAATGACTCCCTTCGTAACGGCTCTGAACGAGAAAACCCATCACCACCACCGCCACAACAACACAAACAACACGTGAATGGTACAACAACGGCAGGAACAAGCGCCTCCTGAATGAACTCATCCACTCCGTCGGGCCAACTCTGAAGAAGGAAGAAACAAAAAAAAATCAATTTCGACAAAAAAAAAAGGAAGCTTGATGAAAAACAAAAAACACACACACAAGCACACACTAGACACACAGGAAACCAAGAGAGCTAGGGTCAACTATAATGCCGATTGTTTCTTCCCCCAAAACCTGGGTACAGAGTACCACTCTAGAAGAAATCGTAAAGACCGTCCTGTTTTGACATTTATACCCCAACCAGGGGTAAACAAAAAACAAAAAAACGAAAACAAAAAAAAAAACGGAGCCCGGTCGTAGCGGGTTGGAATTCTTGACAGAAATCACGCAAAACCTGTTCGTTTGTTTTTTTTTCAGTTTAAAAAAAAAAAAAAAATTAGTATGCTTCCCCCCCCCCCTCGGTCTGGGACTAAAAAAAAAGTGGGGTGTCGATTTTTTTTTCTTTTTGTGTGTGTGTACCCCTGCCCCAACGGTCCTTACCTTTCCGCCCAGCAGAGCGGTAATATAGCAGCTGTAGAAGGGGATACACGCGAAACTATCCCCCTTCGCCACTGCACCCGAGTAGCGGTGTGGAATTATAATCCTTGAAAAAAAATGCAGGTGTGGACAAAAAGAGTTGGGGGGAAAAAAAAAAATCGCAGGTGTAAAAAGGGTAAGACAAAAAATCGGAAGCACACAAAACCAAAAAGGCGCCACCGCGTCTCTCACCGGATGAAGGACCAGAACTCATCATGGTCGAACTCGTAGCCACCGCCGACCCTGTCCCATGGTGTCCCAACGTGTATCCCAACGTGTCCCAAGGTTAGTCCCCCCATCGTCGTGGCACCCACCCACCAAGCCACCCACCCATCGGTGGTCGGTAATCGGCAACAACAACACAACAACCGTAGTCAGTCAGTCAACCACTCGCAGCATCGCGCGGCAGGCGGGGAGGGTCGGGCGTACATTACTCATTGTCATGCATTGGCCGAAGTCGTGTATGTGACCATTGACCCTCGCATCCCTACAACGCCGGGGCAAGAATGAGCACGTCGTTTTTTTTTTTTCACCGACCACGCAAGACATTCGCTTGCTCTCGCACCAAGCGCGAGGCGCCGTGAGGTGTTCGGCATGTGTCTCGGGTAGCACCTTCCTTTTTTCTTGAAGTCAGTCTTTGGGTGAAGTATCAGATCTCCTACACTATAACCAAGTTCGAAGCCCCAGAAAAAAGTAGGTGCAGCGCAATATCGTTTGCATCCTACAATACGAAAGACCGCTTGCGAGGCGGAATTCGGCGCCTTGTGCGTACTTTTCTCTCATAAGGATGACAGCGTCGAACGAATAACAACGGGGGGGGGGAGGGGAGGCGGAATCCGGCGCCTTGTGCGTACTTTTCTCCTGCATAAGGATGACAGCGTCGAATAGCAAGGGGGGGGGGGGGGGGGGGGGTACTCGATAGGAGATATGTACTCGATCTCATGCATGGCCGTAGTCGTATGGCCGGGGGGGGGGGGGGAAGGAAAAAGGTGAACCAAAACGGACGAGAAGAAGTTGGCCTACTCACCGCCAACATCGAGAAAAAAAAAGAAGAGAAAAAGCATAGAAAACACGCACGACCCGACGTACAGCCAGAGGCAGCTGCTTCAAGTATTCGCTTTGTCGTCTACTGTTACACTAGCGATGGTTTGTTGTTTCTTCTGTTTAAAACGGTGAACTCTACTGAACTCTACTCGAGCGCGTCAGCAAGGTTTTGCGCTAGGTGTTCCTAGCCTAGAACGGCCAGCTCAATGATCGCGCCCCTTGGCTTCGTTTCGTTTTGTTTCGTTTCGTCGTTGAAACGGTTTCATTCAGACTCGTAACCATGTACAGTCCCCACGTAGTAGCCGTTTTATCTCTACGCGGTTTGAAGGTTGACAAGGAAAAATCATATCCGGACTAAACGAATGTTTGAATTTCGTTGTTTTTGTAGCAACGTTTATTGCAAATACGGTACTGGTACATCATCTGTACCCTCTACCGCACGTGATCGGTACAACCGCAGCATCAGTAGTATTTATCCAACTTTGCAGCTACTGTAGCTGTAAGCTGCGTGACGACCCGCGTGATGCTAACACTCTGTTGATTGAGCATGTGGGCACCTGAGAACGTGAACAGCTGGTTCAAAATAATACCTTGTTCTTCTCGAACCACACCCTACGGCGACGGAGGCCAACTAAAACGAACGGAAAAAAAAAAAAAAATGCGTTAAAAGTGACAATGGAGTCTAAAAAAAAAAACTACCACCACCACCACCACCACCACCACCACCACCACCATCACCAACACCAACACCACCAAAACCACCGCCAGCACCACCACCGACCGACAACACCGCCAAGACCACCAACACTAACTACCACCGCCACCACCGCCACACCACCACCACCACCACCACCACCGCCAACTCCCACCACCACCACCATACACCCCCAACACCACCAACACCACCAACACCACCACTACCATCACCACCACCACGACCACCACCGCGGCCGCCGCCGCCGCACGCCACACATCACATTCAGTCAAGTAAGCCTAACAAAGCCACCACATCCACCCTCAAAGATGCCAACCGCAGCAACAAAAAAAAAAGCAGGGCTGTTCACGGGTCGAGCGAGAACGTCTGAAGTCGCGGGTCGGGTCGGGTGAGGTCACCTAAACCGACCCGATCCGTGAGATTTCGAAAACCCCCTGGCCCGACCCGACCCCACCCCACCCGACCCGACCCGACTCGACTCGTGAATTGTTCAAGACCTCCTGACCCGACTCGTGGGTTGGGTTATGACTCGTGAACAGCCCTGAATTGTTTTCCTCACGACATAGTCCGGGGGCAAAACGTAACGAAAACGTAACGCTCTGCCCACATCGTTGAAATCGCAGCGAATATAGGGTTTGTTGAAGCATTGGGCGTACGTACGTGTTGCTGTCCGCACCTCAAACCCTTCGCCGTCTGGTTGTACTTCTGGAACAGGGGTTTCCAGACCTTCTCGGGCTCGTCTATCCCCAGCTTTTCGCTCATGAAACGCCACAGGTTCTGCCGCTGGTGATCGGTGGTTGGGTATGATCGCGTAGTAGGTCGTTTATATACGCTACTCAGTATCGTTCATAAAAAAAACAAAAAAGCAAAAAGCACAACTTTTTTTTTTACCATTGTTGCAGAAGGATCATGAACAAAATGACAGCTAGCTTGACAAACTCGTCGGCGTATACATGATGCAGCTTGCGAAAGCCGAGTATCAACCTACTGTTCATGTCGAACTCAGAGCTGGTTGACAACGAACTACTGATGTTACGCGTAGTGTTTGGGAAAATATATTTGAAAAAAAAAAAAAACGACAAAATGCAAAATAAACCATACCCAGTATAAACATGCGTATGGCAATGCTAAGGTGGCGATGGTCGCGGTGCCAGATTTCGACGGGGCAAATACGTGCCGGACCCCTGCTACCGTATGTAGTGCAAAATTTCTCTGGATACTATGCCGATCGCTCCCTCGAGGTAGCCGATACCTTAGCTCTTGCCTCACCCTGCTGTCTTCCGACAAGAAGGGGTGAGTGGTTCCTCTTTTCAAAGGAACACATTCGCCTCCGCAAGAGAGGGATACCGGGATGGTATCGTAACGCTATTAAATAGCTCACCGCGAAGGGTCTTACATATACGCGCATGCACCGAAAATAAGGAGGGTACTGCACGCATCGGGAGAATTCAGAAAACTGAATCGAAGAAGTTGCGGCGCTTCACAGCCCACTCCCAAGCCTCTACAGAATAACGTGCGAGGCGAAAGCCGACAGAAAAAAATGACAACGGAGGTGACGGAAAGAAAATCAAACGCAGGCAAATCAGCAGCATCCGACGGAGAAAAGGCGCGTTCTGATGTGTTGAAAAGATGGTATCTCACATTCGTCCGGTCACTAA
Source organism: Macrocystis pyrifera (assembly GCA_031763025.1). Taxonomy (NCBI): domain Eukaryota; class Phaeophyceae; order Laminariales; family Laminariaceae; genus Macrocystis; species Macrocystis pyrifera. The sequence goes on from JASSKH010000004.1 coordinate 13,592,356, forward strand.
AAATCTGGTTCCTGCGAGAGACCATCAATTACGGGAAAAAACTTGGCCATTATGTCTGGAGTTTTCAGCGATCTCCTAGCCCAAAATCAGAACCATCTGTTCTGGGACAGGAAATCATCGATATTTTAGGTCTCAGTTCCTAGAGGGGGCAAACATCAGTGAATCTTCTCAGAACTGAGCTCCAGTTCTGGACGGTCTCTCGTGCCTCCAGGAACCAAAAGTTACTTGAATTTTGGGTACGATCACTACAGCAGTAGTACTACTGTCCATCTGCCGAGTACATCCTTCACCAACGCTAAAGCTTCACATCTACGGCGAGCTGTACCTGCGGGCTTCTGCGCTCGTGTAAGATATGGCTTTTCACTCACATGAAAGCGATAGCAGCAGCAGCAGCAACGGCAGCAGCGATGGCGATTCGATGTCGCAACAGCAGCAGCAGCAGCAGCAGCAGCAGCAGCAAGCAATGGCGATTCGACGTCGCCGGCGAAAATCAACCCGGACTTGGGTACCGCGACCACGCATGTGGCGGCGCGGCGGCCGTCGGCTTTGCTTACATAAAACCAGTCACCAAAATCAGGAGCCATAATAGATAATCCTTATCTCTCACGCACATACTTCTGGAGCCTCAAAACTAAAAAAATACAAATCGCCAGAAACCACGCCAATAATAGTTGTGATCTAAAAGGACCAAGAGAGTGCGGACTGTTGTGTGTGGCGCCTGGGGGCAGACATCCTGGGATACCCTTGGGTTTACTAGTGATGTGCATAGGCATTCATTGTTCTGACTCGAACCGTAACACGTAAACGACACCAAACAAGAGAGTTGGCAACGTCGCCGAATTTGTACATATATATGGCGCGCGCTCATAACAACCATCACACCACTCCATGTTTACCATCTCTTTGCTATTCATCTGGGCCCATCTGCCAAGCCGAGCGGAGGGATGCGCAGCGATGCCGACCACGGGCTCGTGCTGCGGACAGGAGTCGGCGCGGGTAACTCGTGTTAATAAGGATTACCCTGGGCTGGGTAACCGATCGATCTTTTACCCCTATAGCTCAGTAGGTAATACCCTCATATTTGACGTCGTCCAGGTCACGGGTTCGAACCTCACTTCGAACGTTTCTTTCATAGAAACGCTTGCGCGTGCCTCCCTAAAAAACACACACACACACACACACATCTCCCTGGTTCCCCAGGCAATGAAACGAAGCGGGTAGGTCAGCGTACAGACGTATACGGTTCCGACGCCCCAAAGATCCCGCCGTTTCGAGGGGCGGAGTGTTACATGGAGTACCCTGGGCTGGGTAATCGATCGATCTTTTACCCCTATAGCTCTGGAGGTAATACCCTCACACTCGCGTATATAGTCGCGCAAAGACACCACAAGACCCGTGCTTTGCCTTATAAAAGGTAGCACCTATTGATATTACGGGGGTCCATAGTAAATAGGACCTACGGTACACAGTAAAACCTATACATTTACCTATTTTTTTTACTAACAATATTTGGTCCTATTTACTATGGTGCCCCGTAATAATATGTCTCACTTGATTATAGCATAGGAGCTCCATACCTCCCCCAGCACAACAGGTTCGGGGGAAAAAGCTAAAAGTGCTACCCGATGACCCATCCCAAAGCCCACTATGTGGGTTCCAGGTTCTCGACCAGACCGTCGCATGGGTATTGTCCCGCGGAGGTCCCACCATTCGCCGAGGTCGTGGACATCCGTGTATCTTATTGTACGACTGTGGTCACCGATATTCCATGACTATTTGTTGTCAGCAGAGATGTCGCCAGCAGTGACATTGTCCCGTGACAAGTAGTCACTGCAGAGTGGAATGCAAGGCCCGTGCCTCGTACACACACACTCTTCCTCTCCCATCATCGTTGATGGTTGTTTCGTAAGATCGTCCGTACCGATCCTATACCAAAACCTGGCGTGTCTACACCCTCTAAGAAAGGGAAGTGCCATAGATGTCGAGTCGAACCCGGGGGTCCTCCTCACAACTATAACAATAGTATTAATAGTGACACGCGAGTAACATTGCAATACCAATAATGGAATTTCAACGATATAGGGCTATAACCCTTCAAGGGCAAAACTGCAGTCCCGTTACGGGGGACCATAGTAAATAGGACCTACGATACACACGAAAACCTATATATTTACCTATTTTTACTAACAGTATTTGGTTCTATTTAATACGCAACACGCACCACAATCCGTGTACGTCGTGCAGCAGCAGTCGGTGAAGTTCCCAAGTGTCCATATCAGTCAGTACGAGCCTCTACCGTGTTCTGTTAATACTTGACACACGAAAAACACACTATTACGGAGGAAAACAGTTAATAGGACCCAATATTGCTAGTAAAAATAGGTAAATATAAAGGTTTTTATGCATACCATAGGTCCTATTAACTATGGACTCCCGTAATAGAAAAAGTACTAAAAATAGTACGAATTTTGTGGTGGTCCGCGCTTCTTTTTTTTTTTTTCAGATTGTCCCAAAACCCTCGGCGTTTTCGCGCTCGAGTCGAGCCTTAGCTTGGACTATAGGGTTGGGGTGAGGGTTAGGGTTGGGTCGACGCCTTCTCGTGATTTGCAAAAAACGAAAGGCATCCAAAAGAGCACACACTAGACAGCAGTACCAGCAGAACATAGTTACATATTCGGTACTCCCATCTGGTACGATTTTGTGTGCTACACAAGACCGGTAAAGGCGTCTCACAGCACTTGCTACGTGGAGTCTACGATGTCGTCTGACCGCAATCTTGCACACCTCGTTACAGATCATCCACATATCATCTACAGATCATTCTCAGTTCATGATCTACATTGAAAGATCTACTCCTGATCTTGCATATATACATTTGCTACAGTAGTAGCTCATGGTTGCCGGGTGGGAGCCGTATGCTCGTAGTCTGCAGGATCTACAGCAGTAGCACACGTTTCCTGGGTTGGATCTGTACTGCTGTACGCAGGTCCTGCACAAAACCTCTCACAGCGGCAGGTGAGGCAATATATTCTATTGCCACCCTGTCCCTCAATATTAGGATTTTTTTCATTAAATATGACTATGCAAACGCTACCTATATTTCGGGACAGAGTGGTACGTACAGATCGTGATCTGTCCGAGGTGTGGAATCTCGACCCTTGACGGACAGCGGTAAAGGAACTCGTCACACTAAAACTAGTATAGTAAGTCTGAAGGAGGCCTTAGCTGTTAGCGGGGTCAAAATCAGACCGTCAACCGACGTCTTTGGCTCGAGCAGCAGTATGCACGCCTACATCTCAGTAGTAAACCTGAGAATATTCCCCAACATAGCCCCAGGGACGGCACAGGAGTACCACGTCGAGGGAAGAATTGCACCAACTTCTCTCTCACCACGTGTGCGTGGTACCCGTTGTCGAGCGGGTACAGCGTCCCATCCAGGTCGAACAAAAGGGTTTCCATAACAACAGCAGGCTTGCTGGTATCAGGCATACCTCTGGGAATAGATACCTGCTCCATCATGCGAGCGGGCAGACAAGTTACGAGAGGACCGGGAGAAGCGTTGGTTGTTCCCTCGCACAACAAAGGAGTGCGATCCGGGGTTTGAAAGAAGAAAGCTGGATGCCTTTACTGTACTGAAAGCTCATGCAGAATGCACGTGTCACACGTCCCCAAGTAAAAAATACAGCCGGGGCCTCTGTTTTCTACTGGCACGCAGGTACCTGGTACGTACAATACAATAGACCTGGTATTGGTATGATAGGTACCAAGGAAAAACCGGCAGAGGGCACACGCAAGGGTGTGTGTGTTCTTCACCTTAAAACCGTTCTTTCTACCCGTCGACATCCAGCACAACCAGGGTCCGTGCCGATTCTTCAATCCAAGAGAGATACAAGTTCTTCTGGTCACAAAACTACGCCACAGATGTACTACATTTTTACGTATGCGTAAGCACAACAGTACACAATGCAATGCCATGTCATCATACCAGGTACTGGATATGACAGGCACGACATACATATTATATCAGAGAAAACCAAAGAAAACAAAGAAAGACAAAGAACAAAGAAAAAAAGAAAACAAATCGAAAGAGATACGTAAAGGAGAGAAGAAAAGAAAAGAAGAGAAAAACTGTCGTGCCTCCCCGCAGGGGATTTGGCAGACACTAAAGAAAGAAACACCACTCTACTGATAAACAGAGTGAGACTAAGAACCAAGGAAAAATAACAGGCAAACCGAAGCAAAAAAGCACCCTCCAGGTAGCGGCAGTAGTTTGTGGTATGAGTAGCATAGCCAGATTCTCCCTACTAGTCCACTTGAGACCTTACTACCCTGTCTGCCGTCTCCGTCCTGTGTTCGTCAACGATGCCCCGCCCCTCGGCGTTAGACAATACCTTGTACGAAACAAGCAAAGCAGGCTCGTCATCCACCCACGCCGCACGACTCCTTTCTTAAGGCTAAATCAATAGAAGAAAGGAAGAGGAATAAAAGAAATGAAAATCACAGAGGATCAAGCACAAAAACAAGAAAACAAGAAAATAAAGAAGACAACGGAAGACCACGTTAGGACCAGCTGCACCAGTTGACGGCACGAGTAGCATAGGCATGTTCTACTTCCTAGTCGGCCTGGTGCCTTGTTACCCTGTCTGCCATCTCGTTCCTGCTTTCGTCCACCGCGGCTTCCCTTCTATTCCTCCTGTTCCCCCCCCTCCCCGCGTCCCCTTGGTCGGGTTTCCTTCCACTCCTCGTGTTACCCCCCCTCCCCCCATTCCCCAGGACACCACCCACGGCGGATGCGCGGCGCTGCCTATTGAGGTGTGCCTCATCCTCGTGCCACCTCACCATGAACCGTTCGGCTGCTTCGAGGATCCCCCGGTACCACTTCCCCGCCTTTTTTGCTGCAGTGGACCGCAGTGCGGTATCAACTCCAAACACGAAGGGGGCAAGTTCCGTTGACCCTTCGGTGGCTCGGAACTCCCTAAGGCCTTCGATTATGCATCTCTGCCAAGTCTTAAAACTGTCCGCCAGGTCTCGGGTTCTCCCCACCAGCCATCGTCCCGAACATTACCCGACTGGGTAATCGCTCCTTGCTTTGCCATGCCACGGCCCCCGCAAAGCGCCGTTTACGGATGGTCGTTTCGATGTTTTCGCAACGTGTCATCTTGAGGGCCTTCGCGTACGAGAGGGTGGCGTGGTCAAGTACGAAGTCGGCGCTGGAAGTCAATGGCTCGCAAAAGGACTTGGTGGTGAGCCGTTCGAAGCTTGGCAAAGTGTTTCGTTTTGAGGGTCCACGTCACACCCGTACAGCAGGGTCTCAATCACCTCGGCCTTCAGCATTCGAACTTTCAGGCTAAGGGGGGCGGTCGTCCTATCATACAACTCCGGGCCGAACCGTTTGAGGCATGCCCGCAAGAGACGGATCCGTCGATCGATTTCGAGCGAGAGGTCAGCGTTTTCGTGGATAATGCCGCCTAGGTATAAGAACTGGGCCGTCTGTATATACCTCTGGCCTACTGCTTCGATGACGAGCGGTGGTGCGAGGGTTGTCTGGTCTGGTGTTCGTAGAAGCATTGTCTCTGTCTTCTTTTCCGATACCGTGATGCCTGCTGCTTCGAAGACAGTCACGATGCCTGTCATCATTTTCGCGAGCCCCTCAGCCGACTTCGAGACAATTTCTGCGTCATCGGCGTACAACATGCCCCACACAGCCCTTCGCGCGCACGCCAACGGCTCCTGCTCCTCTGCTCCGACTACTCCAGCATCACCGAGTTGAACCAAATCCCTTACGATGGCTTCGTCTTGGCTGAAGCGTACTAGTACGACGTGTAACGCAGCAACGAAGAACACGTTGAACAGTAACGGTGATAGCACGCAGCCTTGCCGAAGCCCCTGCGTGACATCAAACCATTCCGAGTGTTCGCCGTCATCCGTACGCACGCGAGTCCGCATGCCTTCGTGGAAATTGCGGATAACTGTCAGCATCTTGGTTGGTACGCCAAAGCGTGTGAGTACCTCCCATAGCAGCTCTCGGTCGACAGAGTCGTACGCATCTGCAGATCGATGAAGCACACGTACAGGGGGATTTCCCTCTATCGTCCGAGCTCTTGCAACCGGCGCACGACGAACAACACATCAATCGTTGATCGTGCGGGGCGGAAGCCGCACTGTTCCTCCGGGAGTAATCCCTCGGTCTCGCAGTAGTTGCTGAGGCGGGACGCGACGATTTTCAACAAAACTTTGCCTGCGTGGGCAACAAGCGATATCCCTCTGTAGTTGTTGCAATCAGTGCGGTCCTTCTTTTAGTGAAGACCTTGATGATTGCATCTTTCCATTGCTGGGGGACTTCTCCTGTTACCCAGACATTGACAAGAATGTTGTAAAAGCACTGGGCGAATGCGGGGTGGTCGATTTTTAGGAGTGCGGCTGGGAGATCATCTGGCCCAACAGCTTTCCAGTTTGACATCCCCTTAAGTGCTTCCGTCATTTCGTCCATGGATGGTTCATCTCCGAGTGACAGCTTAAGCGGTCGCGGTGGCAAGAGGTCGATGATCGTGGGATCGAGTTTCTGCGATTTCGTGTTCAAGAGTTTGTGGTAGAACCCCGACTATCATTCACGAATTCGAACCCTATCCCGCAACAGCGTGCTATCCTCGTTCCTAATGAACTTCTCGCTCCTCGCTTTAGTCCCTTCCAATCCCACCGTACTCTTAAGGAGCATGTAAAGTCCCCTCTGGTCGTTATTCGCTAGGAGTCGTTCGGTTTCGGCGAGATACTCTTCGAAGTACGCATGCAATCCTGCGGCAATCACCTTCTGCAGGTTCGCACACGCAGATCTCAGTGTCTTCCACGCGGTTCTGTCCTGGGGGTGGGTACGAGAAGAGGGCACGACAAGAGGGCACAAGAACATGGCACGGGAAGAGGGTACGAAAAGAGGGCACGAGATGAGGGCAGGAGAGGGCACGAGATGGCACGAGAGAGCACGAGAGGGCACCGCACGAGAGGCACGAGAGAGCACCGCACGAGAGCGCACGAAAGCGCAAGAGAGCGCACGAGTGTGTACGAAAGCGCAAGAGAGCGCACGATAGGGTATCACAAGAGGGTATCACAAGAGAGTACCACGGTACCACGAGAGGGTAGCTACCACCACAGGGTACCACCAAAGGCTACTATTTGCACTTCTGTTGTATTTCCGTATTTCCTGTGCAGTTTTGTTTATTGGTGTACTGCTGCACAACCAGGTTCGTACGTACCTGGTAAAACAGTAGTAGGAGTAGTTACGGTACGAGTCGCACTACAAATAGGTGCCTCACATGAACTATACACGCCACACCACATACCTACGAGCACACTTTGAGTATATGCACCGCAATGGGCGACGCAGGGCTTGATATAAGGCTAGCGCGGTCGGGGCCTGGGCCGTACCGTACGTACAGGCGTACTTGCTTTAAGGGTTTTTGCAAAAATCAGGTACGTAAACGTGTTCCATTAGAGACAAGAGCAGCTACATATTGAAACCAAGCAAAACGCACAAGCCACGAGCGGCGTTTCTGGCCGCGAGAAATCACAAACATTTTTTTTGCACCTGAGAATATTGAGGGTGTGTCCAAACGTCTAAACAGAATCGAAAAGCGCAATCGAAAATCAAAGTCATTTCGATTTCGATAAAAAATAGCAAAGGTGTCCAAACAGAATCGTAAATTTGAAACAGAAATCCAGGCGAAAACAACCTACATGGGCCGTTCGCAACTGTGCACACATGCCGGCAATCTAGCGCTCGGCAACACAGATCCACCACAGAAGCAGGCAAACGCGACGGCATTTCGATTCCGGGACGTCGTTGGTCCTCCCATGGAGGTGGTGCCGCGTCCAACGTTGACGCCCCGAGATCAAACTTGAAAGTATACTGAGAACGAACTTCCGACCTCGTTCTCGAGGGCATCATCCTGGATTTTCCTCAAACTACGCTTGCTTTGGCTCGAACGCCGGGAAATAAAGGCCCGAGAACGTCGGGCTGGTGTTGTGGTTCGCCTGCCGGCTGTTTACGGGGGGTCTGTGCGGCTGTGTTGCCGTGCTAGCTGTGGGTTGGATGCTGTGTACGGCGGTCGTGATGTGATATTTTCGCGTGGCTGCGCTGACCAGTAGGGACGGCTGAATTGTTGCTGTTCGTGCTTTCGATTTGCTTTTCGATTTCCAGCCGTCAACTTTTTGATTTTGGCATTGGGTTGTAAATCGTTCATTTTCTCGGAACCTAAAAAACGAAGGGGAACATGTTTTTACCAGGGACCAATCAGCGCCTTGTTTATTATCATTTCGATTCTCGATTTTCGATTTCGATTCTGTTTAGACACACCCTGAGCATGTCGTCACCAAAATCTGAATGATTTTATTTTCTTTCGCTATAGGTACCACGGGGCTCCACTTAGACCTGCAGAGGGTCACCAGGCGTCGTTAGTTTCGCCACGGCGGGTGCGCCAAGAGTATTTGTTCTAGCGCCCCCCCCCCGTTACCAGCCTTGAAGCCTCTCGACGATCCTCGCGGAACCGCCTGCTTGGCGCAAAGTTATTTCCGCACCAAACCTGAGGCCATCTCGACGCGGGGTGAGGCAGACAGACTGCCGTCTGCGTCCACAATGCTGTACAACCAACAGAGTACACCTCATAACAATTGAAGCACATCGTACACCCTAAAAAAGAAATCAGCGTACGTATGTACATAGCTACGTACGAAGGGATTGCAACCGAATAGTGTTGGTAAGCAACTCAAAAAAAGGGCCTGCTTTGATTGTTGCTTACTTGGGGGAAAAAAATGCTTAGTTAAGCATGCTTATTTGCTTATTTACAGTAGTAATTTCTAATGAAATGGAAGACGTTTTCGCACCGGGTAAGGCACACAACCGCCACACACAGTGAACCAGCGCACAGCCGTAGCACAGCACAGCACAGCACACAGCACACAGGAAACATACCACAGGTACCGGACCACACCGCAATCGCACTTTTGGCGTTTGGGGTTTCGTGGAATCGTGTCATGAGTGGCGCCGGGAAGGGCAGTGCGGCAGCGACAAGGGCCTCCATCCAGTCTGGGCCCACGACAACCCCAGGCAAGGAGCAGGGTGAGCTAGCAGGTGTACCTTTGGAACCTTCGGAACCGGATGAAGACTACCTCAGCAATGTTGACGAAGGTTTGTCCGACAGCAGCAGCGACGACAGTGTGCAGCAGATCGCAAAGACCCCTGCCGCCACCGCTGGCTCAGCCAAGGCCGATGATCTTCGTGAGGCCGCATCCGTGGAATGGCAAAAACCACGCCAGAATAAGTCGCCCCTGTGGTCTTTTTCCCTCGAAAACAACGGGCAAGAACAAGAAACTGGCCAAATGCCGGGTGGGGGACTGCGCAAAACCCGTCGTCAAGGCACAGTCGACTTCTAACTTGGCGCAGCACCTTGACGCCCACCACAAGGGTCTGCCGGCGTACGCCGAGCACGTCCAGAAAGACGCCCACGCCTCTGTCGGAAAAGCTCCAGCTGAGGACAAGGGCATCTTAGCGTTCTTGAACAGGGACGAGTCTGCTGTACACACAGCAGCGGATGGTTCTCGGTTTTGTCGTGGGCGGCCACAAGGGTATCTCGGTCGTGGAGGAGCCAGGCTACAAGGAGATGATGCGGGGGTGTACGAAGAGGCCTTCACTGCAAGTACCTTGCCTAAAGAACATGTCAAAGGTTGTCGCCCAAACTGCGATCGTTGCAAGGACCAGGCTGAAGGAGCAGGTGGCAGGCGAGGATGTGAGCTTCACCTGCGATGGCTGGACGTCGGGGAATGGGCTTGGCATGATGGGCGTGACCGCTCACTGGATCACAAAGGACTGGAAGCTCGTCTCTGCTTGTCTCGATATCTTTGAGCTGCCACCTGCTCCTTCAGCCCGGCCCTTGCAACGATCGCATTTTTGTACTACAACCTTGACATGTTCTTTAGGCAAGGGACTTGCAGTGAAGGCCTCTTCGTACACCCCCGCATCATCTCCTTGTAGCCTGGCTCCTCCACGACCGAGATACCCTTGTGGCCGCCCACGACAAAACCGAGAACCATCCGCTGCTGTGTGTACAGCAGACTCGTCCCTGTTCAAGAACGCTAAGATGCCCTTGTCCTCAGCTGGAGCTTTTCCGACAGAGGCGTGGGCGTCTTTCTGGACGTGCTCGGCGTACGCCGGCAGACCCTTGTGGTGGGCGTCAAGGTGCTGCGCCAAGTTAGAAGTCGACTGTGCCTTGACGACGGGTTTTGCGCAGTCCCCCACCCGGCATTTGGCCAGTTTCTTGTTCTTGCCCGTTGTTTTCGAGGGAAAAGGACCACAGGGGCGACTTATTCTGGCGTGGTTTTTGCCATTCCACGGATGCGGCCTCACGGAGATCATCGGCCTTGGCCGTGCCAGCGGTGGCGGCAGGGGTCTTTGCGATCTGCTGCACACTGTCGTCGCTGCTGCTGTCGGACAAACCTTCGCCAACATTGCTGAGGTAGTCTTCGTCTTCATCCGGTTCCGAAGGTTCCAAAGGTACACCTGCTAGCTCACCCTGCGCCTTGCCTGGGGTTGTCGTGGGTCCAGACTGGACAGAGGCCCTCGTCGCTGCCGCACTGCCCTTCCCGGCGCCACTCATGACACGATTCCACGAAACCCCAAACGCCAAAAGTGCGATTGCGGTGTGGTCCGGTACCTGTGGTATGTTTTCTGTGTGCTGTGCTGTGCTACGCACGGCTGTATGCTGGTTCACTGTGCTTGGTGGTCGTGTGCCTTACCCGGTGCGAAAACGCCTTCCATTTCATTAGAAATTACTAAATTTCACTGCAAATAATCAAATAAGCATGCTAAACTATGCAACTTTCTGTGAACTCGGTTAAGCACAGAACTTGCATAATAATGAGGCGCGCGAGCGCGAAGCGCGATCTTTTTTTCCCTGGTTTTCCAGGAAAAAAAAGCCTCTTCATATATTATATAACCGCTCGCATACGAGGGCATATAGGGTGCCTCATTTTTAGGTTCTCTATGTGTTTCATGTTCAACATTTTTTTAGGCCATGTTTGACCACCGCGCTCAACGCACACGGCACCAATGCCAGTCCCGGCGGGCTCTGTGCACGCACACACACTAACGAAACCTTCTGGTGCGGTGGTAAGTCGTTCACAGTTGGTCGAGCTATTAATAGGTGCGGCAACGTGTGCAACGAGATGGCTGGGCTGGTTAAAAAAAAACAGAACGTATCTACAGTAACGAAACCTAACTCTGCGAGTACTCGTAGGCAGACTGTGCCTGTCCACAGCAACGTTTGGGCCGTGTCCGAAGACATGCTTTAGGTGGTGCTGTCAGGCCCATTCTCCTACTGATGAAGGGACGGAGAAGCAAGAGAGGCTCTGCTGTAGATGGTGGTAGAGCAGTAGTAGTGTGGTGGCACCTGTCATAACGGTTTTGGTTTTTGAGTTCTACCTAAAACTAACGAAACGCACGACTGTGCGTGTACTCGTAGGAAGAATGTGCCTGCCCACAGCAACGTTCGGGCCGTGTCCTAAGACATGCTGCAGGTGGTATTGCCAGGCCCACCCTCCTACTGATGAGGGGGACGGAGGAGCAGGAGAAGCTCTGCCGAAGATGTCCTACAGCAGTAGTAGTGGTGGCACCTGCTATGAAAAACTCTTCTCGGACATGCCAGGTTGTAGATTTTTCGTCTCCGAATTATTATGCCGACTTTCGAGGTGGGAAGCAGGAAACATACGTACAACAAAAAATCGAGCACGTGTAAGTGTACAAAGGGTGCAAGGGTTAGACCAACAAGCCGAGCGTACAGCCACGCTGACTCTGGCCTCGTGTCCTACTGCTACTGCTGCTGCTGCTGCTGCTGCTGCTGCTGCTGTTTTGCTGCTGGAGAAGCTCTGATGTAGATGTGGTACAGCAGCAGTGGTGTCACCTGCTGTGAATACGACAAGCTCTGTTGGACATGTCAGGTTGTGGATTTTTCGTCTCCAAATTACTATGCCGAATTTCGAGGTGGGAAGGGAAACATACAACAAAAAATCGAGTACGTGTATGATACAAGTACAAAGGGTTTTAAGGGTTAGACCGACAAGCCGAGCGTATAGCGACGCTGACCCTGGCCTGGTGTGCCCTACTGCTGCTGCTGCTGCTATTGTCGCTGCTGTTGTTGCCGCCTCCACCTCTGCTGCTGCTGCTGCTGACGACTTTTGGTAATGAACCCCAAAAGTCACGCATACCATACGTATGACCGCGTACGTACGTAGATGTTCGTTCTTGTTGGTTCAGGATACTGCAATCCGTTTGCGCCCAGCATGATGCATCGCACTGCGGTCGCAGATATGACCACTGCAGGCACTGAGGTCGCGCCTCATTACCACCAACTACTAGTAAAAGCAAAAAATAAGCACTATGAGCATTCTCACAGGCACCTGGTATGTATGTGCAAATACCATAAGGTTCAAATTCACCTGGACCAGGTACACTTAGATCCTTGACGGCTCATGGGTATGTGCACTCACCACAGCAGCAGCTAGTATAGCTAACACAACATTCCTCACAGTCAGAAGTACAGGCCACAGGGCACCATGCCAACTCTCAGAAATACGTACTCTGTACGAGTACGGCAGCAAGCTTGAAGTGCGTGTCATGCCTGGCACACACAGCAGTCTACGTATTGTTGTTGTAGTCTATCTGCACTATTAATAAGTGTTGCGTGTAGTGATCTGTAGTCTGCCCACCTTTGACTACAAACGCGTTGTCAGAGGTCAGACGTGAGGCCAGCAGCAGGACGCGCGGAGAGACGCCAGCCAATGGAGGAATAGAGCTCTTCTGGTGGAGGAGTGTAACGATGTATCACCACACTAGTCGTGCAGAGCTCCGAGCTCCGTTGCATCTACGACAGGTTGATCTTTACTCCTAACAGCAAAAAAAGGGTTACTTTTCTTGGAAGGCGTATCTTAGGTGGAAAACCAGGGTTTTCCAGAGACGCATGAGCTTGGTCTCGGTCTCACGAAAGGAATAAAACTGCTCTTCTTCTATTCTATCCAGTATCTCTTAGCAAGCATCACACGTGAGTACCAACGAGTACCGACTTTAATAGGCAAACCTGTCCAGGGACACGAAGTGTTCCGCATGATTCGCGTCTTCGGCTTAGGATTTTTCGCTTTTTTGTCGGTTCGATTTGTTTTGTCACTATTTTGTTTTCTTTGCTCTCGAATTAATTACTACAGCAGTACTTGTGGAGTAAGTTTAACACCTCGGATAACAGATAACGTAACACTCAACGTTTAGGCGTCAGCGAAAAAAAAGTTAATGTTTATTTGACCATGTACGTTATCCCTTCAACGTGTGTTACGATAGCCACCACCAGGAATTTCGCTAAAAACGCCAACATAGTACCAAGTGTTACTTGCTGTGGGCTGCATGTGCCCTAACACCGTAACGCATATACTGCGGTCAGTACGGGATCAAGGTAACACTCTAACATCATAATGTTACGCGATCGCCCGCCAATATCAGAACACACTAACACTATGTTATCACAAAATCCAGAAAGTGGTTAACGTAGTAACGTAATGTTACGTTTTTTTTTCGCTGACGCCTTCTTATAACATTAAAATAAAACGTTATCCGAGGTGTTAAACTTACTCCACAACTGTGATTGGGAAGCAAACAAAACAAATCGAACCGACAAAAAAGCGAAAAGTCCTAAGCCGAAGACGCCAATCATGCGGAACACTTCGTATCCCTGGACAGGTTTGCCTATCAAGTCGATGCTCGTTGGTACTCACGTGTGATGCTTGCTTAGAGATACTGGATAGAATAGAAGAAGAGCAGTTTTATTCCTTTCGTGCACCACGTTGAGACTGAGACCGAGCTCGTGCGTCTCTGGAAAACCCTGGTTCTGGTGGCTATTGTAACACACGTCGAAGGGATAACGTACATGGTCAAATAAACATTAACATTATGTTACCGTGTTAGCGACATCAGCCCGTAGTGAGTAACGTTATGTTGGTATGTCAGCGGGATTCTTACTTGCTACCACGTAACATCCTTTAGACGGATAACGTACACGACCAAATAAACGCGTACATAACACCATGTTAGTGTGTAAGTGAAATTCCTAGTGGCTGTCGTGACACACGTTAATGTGATATGAGTAGAGCACTCATGGGCTATAGGTATAGATAATACGTTGCAGTCTTGTAGTTTTTTTTCTCTTTGTTTCGTTTTTGTTTCTCTAGGTCATGGAATGTGTATGTGGTGCCTGTCGTACGCAGTATGATGACATGGCATTGCATTACATATGTGGCAACGTAGTATCTCTGTGGCGTAGCTTTGTGACCACAGAACTTGTATCTCTCTAGGTTTGAAGAATCGGCACGGACACTGGTTGTGCTGGATGTCGACGCGTAGAAAGAACGGTTTAATGTGAAGAAAACAACAACAACAACAGTCTCACGAATACGAGAATAATCCAAAGAATGGATTAACCCGGCGGATATTCCGTTAGTTGAGAGTAACGTTCTCTTAGGAATGTTCCCTAGGGCAGAAAACCCCTTAGACGAGAGTAATGTTCCTTAGCGCAGATAGGACCACGAAGTGAGATATTCTTATATTCGCAGAAGAACGATTGGTAGCCATAGGAAAGTTCTGTAGGCGTACATCAGATAAGAGGGATTTAGGAGAGCTTGTGGCGTGGGGTGGGACGAGTATACCTGGGCGTCGAGTCCCGCCCCCCTACCTCTCACTTCTCTACCAGAGCACCTCCTCAGCTCTCGCCATCAATAAGAAGATCTAAATTACAAGAAGCGAAGCACTGCTTTCCAGCTGCCAGAACAACCCGCGTCCCTTACCACTACCCTTACCACTACCCTAGAGCGGTCTCCGAATCACATTAACATTATGTTACCGTATCAGCCGCAGCAGCAGTCCGTATCGAGCGACGTTATGTGAGGGTGTTACGGAAGTCTTGCTACTATAACGTACGTCAAACGGATAATATATAATATAATGGGTAAAACACTATTAATAGCAGTATGTTAATGTATTAACTCGTATGCAATGTATGTAGCGACGCAAGTTAGCAGATAACGTACACCCCCAATCTAACATCAATATGTTACTGCCGTGTTAACTCGTACGTGCGAGTGTGCAACTTACGTTATAGATGGATAACGTAATGTGTTGTAGATGGATAACGTACTGGCGGGGTTTCCACAAAAAATGAGGCGTTTTTTTTTTGCGGGGATCCCTCCTAAATATCCTCTGTTTTGGAGTTAAAAAATATGGAGGCCTTATTTACCGGGGATGCATGCTATCGTCTCCCCCCGGGGGTATTTTTGTAGGTATCCACTACTGGGATGTCGGCGAAACTGGATAACACGGCTACGTTATGTTACTCCCACACGCCCGCTTTACCACTAGCACAGGTAACACATGTTAGATCCCGGGAAGATTCAACGGGTAACGTAGTAACATTACGTTAGAACGACTTCGGCCCCAACGGTAACTCAGTAACATAAAGTTAGACCATGATTGATTTCATGGTAACACGGTAACGGAATGTTACCATCAGATCTTTACTGACGGTAACACCGTAACATAATGTTACAGAGACTTCCGCATTTAGGCTAACATCCTAACATGGATGTTACGTATGGGCCGGCTAGGACTGTAGCGTGTCTAACTTACGTTAAGTGCTACGTTTTCCGAGCTTAAGGCAATCAGATGGGGGGTTTAGATAACGTAGTGTTAGTAGTGCTGTTCATTGCGTTATGATACGTTAAGTGTGTTATCTGTAACACAATCAATATGTTGTGTGTTATTAATAGTAGTGCTGGCGAACATGGTAACGTTATGTTAGGGTGTTACGTATAACTCTCTTCCTAAGGGTAACACTGTGTTTGTGTGTTACGTCTACCGCTGCGTCGACAATAACATTATGTTATCGTGTTAATATATATGCGGATATCGATCTGGGCATGTTAGAGTGACAACGTACGTGTATTTGGTCAAAGCCTAACACTGTGTTTCAGTGTTGGTTCAAGGGCTGATCACGGCATAACACAATGTTACTGTACCAGAGCTGGACGAGACCGAGCAGCAACATAACGTTAAGGCGCGTGCACGTTCGTGGGTTTCCAGTTAATACTGTGTTACCGCGTTACCGTGATCGCTCCTCCAGTGCTAACACTACGTTAGTATGTTACCACGTTCCTCTGCCAGGCCCCATAACGTAGATAAGTGTTATCCGAGTGTTACGTTATCCGAGGTGTGGTAAGTTTGTTCCGGACACTGCACGATGGAGACTCAAGAGGTGGGAGGGTCTGCTTCCCCTCACGGTGGCCGAGCCACTGAGGCCCAGGGCCCCTCAGTGCCCCACCGCCCAAGGCCCGTCGATGTGGATCGATCGCCTTGTACAACAGACCAACAAGAGGAGCATGAGTCTAGGCAGGAGCCCCATGAGGACGTGGATCGAGCGCCTTGTACAACAGACCATGAGGAGAAAGAGCTTCGACCGGAGCCCCCTGACGGGGCCCGAGCAGCCTCCGCCAGACGGACCTCATCCAAGACCCCTTCCGTGCCTCTCTCGGCTGAGCGAGCTCTGCCGTCCAAGACAACTGGACGCCCCCGCTCCTTAGAGCGCGTGACGCGCGTGACCAGCCAGGCCTTGGGTCTTGCAGCTTTGACTCCCCACTCGTGCCCTCTGCCGTCCAAGCCACCTGGAAGACCCCGCTCCGCTGAGCGCGTACCCAGCCAGCCCGTGGAGTCAGCTGCGTCTGCTCCGGGCCGGAGCACGTCGGACAACCCTGGACGCAGCGATCTCCAGGCAACCCAGCTGAGCTCTTCGCCGTCGGGTCTACCTGCTTCTGGGCCAGATGAGAGAGTATTCGAGACTGTTTTTCCGCCTCGCATTCCGCTGCTGTCCGACTCTGCTCGTACTCGTAGGATGGCCACGAGTGATGCTGCCACTCGTGATTTTTTTCCGTGCCGCGGCCACACGATGACACACTGGATTTCAGTGTTGATCCTGCTTCCCGCGCTGCTCTATTAATAGGTACAGAGATCCTGGAAATTACAGTACTGCTTCGAGTATCATGCGCTCGTGAAATTTTTCCCGCCCCTCGCCCACAAGACGACACACTGGATTTCAGTATTGCGCCCGTTTTGCACGCTGCTGTAACCACCCAAGCCGACTCCGCTGGAAATTCACAGCTATACAAGTTGCTAAAGCACACGCCGTGGCTACTGCCACCGCTGTTTCTACGCTCCACGACCCTGAAAACCGCCGTTTCCCGTCCCCCCCTGCCTCGGTGTTCCCCCCTGCCCCGGTGTCGTCCCCTGCCCCGGTGCCGCCCCTTGCCCCGGTGTTTTCCGCCCGCCCCTGCCTCAGCATGTCACGGACGGCAAAAGCACGGGAGGAGTCACCCAGCCCAGCCTGGTCTCCCTGCGGCCTGAGGATTTACGGCTCCTGTCCCTCGTCGGGAGAGAAGACACCCCAGCCCGCGGGCCCCACGACTCTGGACGACGCCGTGTACTTTGAGCCCCCTGACTCAGAGGACGAGCGGCTGGCTACCGCGAACGACGCAGGACTGGCGGCCGAGGACCCGGACAGTGCCCAGCCCCCCCCCCCCCCCCCCCCGACTACCTGGAGCATGGACTTTCCTCTCGCCGCAGGACCAGGCAGCTGTGTTCCAGCATTGGTCCACCCTTTCGAGCCTCGACGCGAGGACCACAGCACAACGCCCGGCGCCCGATCAGGCCAACGCTGCCGCGGCCGCGCGGACTCCTGCTGCCGCTGGCAACCACCCCGACGCCATCGCAACCGGGCGGGCTTTGGCTGTCGCCGAGGCCTTCGGGGGTGCCTCGGCGACAACGGCTAGACGTCCGGCGCAGACGCGCGTGTCGGCCGAGCTCGCGGCATCAGCTGCCGTCAGGGCCTCCAAGGCTGCCGCCGCGGCCTCCAAGGCTGCCACCGCGGCCTCCGAGGACGCCGCACGCTCCGCCTCTTGTGCGCGAGACTCCTTATCTCGCGCCAGTGAAGCTCTGCGGGCTGCCCGGGCGAACATCGCCTTCCAGAACCGTCGGGCCGCCGAGACGAGAGCCTCAGCTGAGAGCCTTCCTCTTGCCGCGACCACGACGAAGGCCGCTCCAGCCCCCATTTCAACCCCCGGCCTTCGCCCCACGGACTCGTTTCCCCCCCCCCCGCGATCGCGATAAACGCCCGGACCAAGCGTCCCGGGGATCTGGACTTCTTCCAGGGGAGTGTCGCCTGCATTGCGGCTGAGCCCAACCCGTGCTTCCCCCCCGAGGCGGCGACCCTGGTGGTCTCTGCCGCTCGCGGCCTCCGACGCGAGATGCCGGCAGACAACCTCTCCGTCCACGACGCTTGGATCGGGATGGCGGACGATTCCTGAGCGGCCCAACAACGCCAAGCGTACACCATGGCTCTGGTGGTTAGCCTCCGGAAGGCGCACGACGCTTCTTCCACCACCGTTCCTTGGCCCAATCCCGCTGCTTATCTCCTCCACTGCAAGCGGCGGTCACACTCCACCCACCAGGGACCGCACCTCCCCTACACGGGACCGGATGCTGGACACCACCCCGCCTCCTCCAGCAGACACCCGGGAGTTGACGCCAGCTCTGTGGCCCGGGACCGCTCTCGCTGCCGCGCTGGCGCTGGCGACCAGGACCGCCGGCGCCCGAGGGTTGGAGGGGATTCGGCCGGTCGGGACGGCAGGTTCCGCCGGGACTCGGGCGCGGAAAATGGCGGTAGCACGTCTCGGCGAAACGGGGCTGGACGACGGAGAAACCGCGGACAGGGGAAGGAGAGCTGGAATGACGGTCGATACGGTCCACGGGGGAACTCTTCTCGAGCCAGTTCTCCCAGTCCCTCCTCGGACGGCAATAGAAGAGCCCCCGTCCCCGAGTTCACGGGCGCTACCAGCAAGAGGCAAGTGGTTCCCTCGCTGACTGATGTTGCTTCTTCCGCCTCGCGTCTTGGTCGTTTGACCATGCCCGATGACCGCGCCATGCCCATGTCGTCTAACCTTGCTCACGCCCAAACATCGGCGATCGACTCCGCCGCCGCTACCGCCGCGAAAAAGCACACCGCCGACGTTCAACGGGCGTACACACACCTGGGACTGAAGTACATTTCGCGCATTTCTGTCCTACCTTTCCCCTCCTCGATTGACCCTTCCGATGCCGCGCAACAACTCACTAAGGCCTTCATGGCTGCCATCGTTGCGCATGATAACAATATCAGAGGCGGAGGCCTTGACGGAACGAGTGAGTGGTTGCGCGACATCGGAAGGGTTGATCGAAGAGGGAAAAGGTAGGACAGAAATGCGCGAAATGTGCTTCAGTCCCAGGTGTTTGTACGCCCGTTGAATGTCGGCGGTGTGCTTTTTCGCAGCGGCCGCGGCGGCGGAGTCGATCGCCGATGTTCGGGCGTGTGAGCACGGCTAGACGACATGGGCATGGCGCGGTCATCGGGCATGGTCAAACGACCAAGACGCGAGGCGGAAGAAGCAACATCAGTTTGCGAGGGAACCACTTGCCTCTTGCTGGTGGCGCCCGTGAACTCGGGGACGGGGGCTCTTCTATTGCCGTCCGAGGAGGAACTGGGAGAACTGGCTCGAGAAGAGTTCCCCCGTGGACCGTATCGACCGTCACTCATGCTCTCCTTCCCCTGTCCGCGGTTTCTCCGTCGTCCAGCCCCGTTTCGCCGAGACGTGCTACCGCCATTTTCCGCGCCCGAGTCCCGGCGGAACTTGCCGTCCCGACCGGCCGAATCCCCTCCAACCCTCGGGCGCCGGCGGTCCTGGTCGCCAGCGCCAGCGCGGCAGCGAGAGCGGTCCTGGGCCACAGAGCTGGCGTCAACTCCGGGTGTCTGCTGGAGGAAGCGGGGTGGTGTCCAGCATCCGGTCCCGTGTAGGGGAGGTGGGGTCCCTGGTGGGCGGAGTGTGACCGCCGCTTGCAGTGGAGGAGGTATGCGGCAGGTTTCGGCCAAGGAACGGTGGTGGAAGAAGCGTCGTGCGCCTTCCGGAGGCTGACCACCAGAGTCATGGCATACGCTTGGCGTTGTTGGGCCGCCCAGGAATCGTCCGCCATCCCGATCCAAGCGTCGTGGACGGAGAGGTCGTCTGCCGCTTTTCAGCGAGGGTGTCCCCCTCCTGCACCTCCCGGCCATGCGGTGGCGGTCGGTTTGAGGTGCGGGAAGGCAGACACCGAAACCCCGAGATCTCGGTTGAAGCTCGACTCGGCATTTCCTCGCTATAACGGTGGTCGCTCCACCCTTTTTCCTATCAAGGAGGAGTCGACAAGATTAGCTACCTCGTCCCCCTTCCCCACCAGGTCTACAGGACGGAAGCCCTCTCCGGCGGATCCTTTGATGCCCCCCACCCGAGCACCGTTTCTTGAAGATGTCTACAGGGTCTGCAGGCCCTCTTTCGTCTTCGCGCAAGCCACTCCACGTGTTCAGCACTCCTTCGGCTCCAGTGGAACAGGAGAAACCTGGCACTGCCCGTCGAGCCAGTGGTGACTCCACGGCCTCCGGTCAGACCAACCGAACAGCATACCCGTTAAAATTTCGCTTCTCGACTGCAGTCGATATATTTTTGTACTTTTTGTCGTTTTCCTGGACTTTGGGAGGGGGTTTTTTTTTTTTTTTTTTTTTTTGGACTGGGTTGGGGATGAGTTTTTGCGTATTTTGTCCTGCTTACCACCCCCGCTCAGTGTCGGGGCTGGTCTAGTCATCGCGCCACTCATTTGAGACCCAGGACGCGTTTTCAGAGTTGTGGACTGGGTTTAGGTGGTTCTTGCCGTCTTCCGTGTTATTTTTCTTCTCGTTTTCGGTATTCACTTTTCGCTTTTCCATGCATCTTCCTTGCCTTCCCCCCCCGTGCGGGTGGCATGGCGATGGCTTTCATTGACGATTTCTTCCTGCCCCTTAAGGCTAGGTCTTTCTTTTATTTTTTTTTCACGTACTTTGCCGGCTTCGTTGCCTTGCCGTTCGGAGGTGTGGGAGTGGGTTTTGAGGAGCCGCATCTTCGACTCATGTTCTAGTTCGTGGAATCGGGGTTTCCATGAATTTCCCATAATTCTCCATATACGCCTCATCAGAGTGGGCTAGTGTTATGATACTGCTTTGTATGAGGTTGAAAGTCCGGTAATTACCTGGGTTCAGGCACTGGGAACGTATTTGTGGAAGGCGTATCTTAGGTGGAAAACCAGGGGTTTTCCAGAGACGCACGAGCTTGGTCTCAGTCTCCGCGTGCACGAAAGGAATAAAACTGCTCTTCTTCTATCTCTAAGCAAGCATCACACGTGAGTACCAACGAGTACGGACCTAATACGCAAACCTGTCCAGGGATGCTAAGTGTCCCGCATGCTTGATCTTAACAATGTGCAGCATTGATAAGCTTCAATAATTCAACGTCGATATCTTGCAAGTATATCCCTCCAAGTGTTTTTTCGTTGTATTTTTAGAAATGAGAAGAAAACCACAAGAAAAAAAAAAACCTGAGCAGGTAGTCTACGGAACCCCATGCTGTACCTACTTCCGCTTAATTCGATTCGATAAGCGTGTGGAGGATTCTCTCTTTGCTTACCAGGCACAGCACAGGATACCTAATACTACAGAAAATATACTAAGAAAGGCCTGAGGGTGAAATTTCGACAGGAAAATAATAAATTCGGGAGTCGATACTTGTATGCTTCAAACGTCAGTGGGAAAACGCACCCCGTCGTTCTCAACTAAGAAATACTGCCTGGACCACTTTTCCGGTTTCCTTCAATGATGCAGGTCTCCTGTGTACTCTACCCTTATACAGTTGCACTGCTGCACATAGACCTGAATTTGAGTATAATTCCAAGTGGTTTGTGCCCACAACGGGACTGCAGCACTTAAAGGGTTACGGGACTGCAATCCCAAAGGGGCTACGGGACTGCAGTCCCAAACGGGTTACGGGATTGCAGTCCCAAAGGGGGAACGGGACTGCAGTCCCAAAGGGGGAACGGGACTGCAGTCCCAAAGGGGGAACAGGACTGCAGTTCCTAAGGGGTTATGGGATTGCAGTCCCAAAGGGGGAACGGGACTGCAGTCCCAAAGGGGTCAAACAGGTGTCCCGTACTCTATGTACTTCACACGGAGAAAATAAAAACGGAACCTCCCGGTTTCCCCTTCAAGACCTGCCTCAGAGGGAAAAAAGGGTCGAAAAAAAATGTGACTTTGTACGTACTCGTACTGACAGTACACGAAGCAGCCCGGGCTACTGATGCATGTACAAGACATGGTATGCGACATCTCTTGCTTTCGGACAGGCTCGCATTTTCTCACGTAAGGCAGAGTGTTTCCTGCTCTTAACTTGCAGCATAAAAAACGTCCAAAAATCTCCAGCCTGAAATGTCTCAACTCCCAAGCTCTTAAATGTGCGGTCGCGTGCCTACAGAAAGTAGGGGGAAATTTCAGAAAAGCAACGGGAAGGATAAGAACGACACCGATGCTACTCGTACAGCAGCAGTGATCCCTCTGCAATGCCGGTTTGTGCCCGGCCAATGCGTACACCGGCACCATTCCGCACACTGCCACAACTGTTAATCCCGTCTGTCCCGAGCGACAATACATCGGCCCCCCGGCATCATTGAACCGGCCTTGCAGAGGGATTTGTTGCACGGTTTCCCGATTATACGGGGAGCCATAAAGGGTAATCAGAAAGCACGATGGACGCAAAAACAACGTATCCCCCTATGTGTTTACACACCGTATATATATCAGGCTCTGCTTACTATTTCGCCCCAGGAACAGAAGGTTGATACGATGGCAATTGTCGCCATTGAACCACTCCACTTGAGAATCTCTCTGCGAGAGTACGAGCGTCACATCCAATGCCAAATAAAGCCAACCAGCAGATATGGCTGTTTGTCAGAACTGGGGCCAGAAATAATGTCTTCGAAGATTTCTGATGGAAAATCATGCTGTCCTCAGAACGACCAGTCCAATTTCGGCTCTGGAGAAACGGAAACGTGCTCAAGAAAGCTCTCGGAAAACTATGGGGAGCATCCCGAGGAGTCTACCGGTGTTTTTGACAGTCCCGTCGAGTTAATCGCCGGTTTTCGCCCTAAAACCCCACTTCTGAGAGCCCTTGTATATATAGGCAAATATCGGTGAGAAAACCGAAAGAGGAGAAAACGCACGATACAAGCAAAAACCAAACCGAAACACCCCAACGAAAAACCAAGGCCCAGAGCCACCACTACTGCAGTTTACGCATTCATGCAAAAACCTACTGTACCACTTCTACCCCCATACATCCCGAACCGAACCACAAACCAGATACGTATGATCTCAGGTATAAAACAAATGCGTCGGCCGACCATTCTGCAAGCACAAACAACAAACAAAAATAATTTGAAAACACAAAAAAAAAAATCTGCCAGGTGCGAAATATCACTCACGAACGACAGGTACCATGTTCCTTTTTTTTCTCTTCTTCGACACACATCATACCAAATATACCCTTGATCACACAGCAGCATCGTATAATACACTTCTAGTCGCGTCTACTATCGAATGGGCGCGAACAGAACCGGGGACGATTGGGCCCTAACCCCGCCCGTCAATGGAAACCCTCGGTTCCCCGCCAGCACATCCTTGGTCCCGCTGACCACTCCATTTCGGTATCCGGTTCGGTATCCGTTTCTGTCCCCACTCCTACTCTCGTTTCGGTTTCCGATTGGGTGTCCGATTGGGCTTCCCACTCGGTCCCCACTCCCGTTTCCGACCTTTGAATCTCCGATTCGGTCATTGTTTCGGTCTTCATTTCGGCCTCGAAGATTATTCGCCCGGCGTTTCTCGATGTACATGGTGATCAGCTTGAGGCGGGGGTTGGAAAATCGAACCAAGAACGGAAGAAGGGCCTCCTCGAGGACCTGCTTCGAACAAAACACAGGAAAACGAAGACGAAAATGAAAAGAGGCAATATATGGAAAACGAAAGGAAAATAAAAGAGACAGCATGAAACGAGAGCACAATAAACGGTTTGGGGCAGGGAAAGCGAACCAAGAACGGGAGAAGCGCCTCCTCGAGGACCTGTTTCGAACAAGACAAAGGAAAACAAAAGACGTAGACGAAAACGAACACAGGCATTTCACGGAAAAAAGAGAAAAAAGAAAAGAAAAGAAAAAAAGAGACAACATGAAACGAGAGCACAACGAATTGTTTTTTTATGAGTCATCAATGTTGAAGCCCATGCTGCATATTGTCGGATGGCAAACCCAATGACAAGAAACAACAATACTTGCATAGGCTCCCTACTTTCGTAGAGTCCCAAAGGATCCCAATGATGTGGTAGCTTTGACCTGCTACCGAAGGCTGCACCTTTCCTTTCTTATACTTGTATTTAGGGCAAGGAGAGAGCCCTCCACGTTGGGCCAGCAGTGTGGAGAAGAGAGAGATCGAGTGAGGTTCGGACGGGCAACAAGGCCCGTCTCGACTTCAAGGAGGCCAGGGTTATTAAGCCAAGTTCTCTCGGTTCTCGGAAATATTCCCAGATGTGATACCACTCCTGGCGTATCTTCCCTGGGTACACGCGCGATGACCGTTCTACCAACCTTTCCTAAAACCTGTCCTCCACCGCAATAATAATAGTAATAATAATGACAATAATAATGATAATAATAAGCACAGAAAAGTATACCAGGCACCTGCTACAAAGTTTACCTGGCACCAGGTAGACACCCTGCCCTTAATTAAAACCCCTTTCGAACTGCACCCATGTTTTTTTGGAAACGAACCACTTGAAATTAAAATCATACAGACTGCTGCAGTACCATTTTCGCAGTGGTAAAAAAATGAGTCACGCCTATAGTACGAGTATATTTCCTGCACCACAACAAATACCAGCATCCCAAGACCCACCTGGTACATCTCGACCACCACCACCACAGCCTGCTGCCGCGCATCCAGATCCCTGCGGGCAAACGCTGCCTCGAGCCCGTCCAGCAGCGGCCCGGCCTTCAACGCTCCCAGGAGCCCCGGAGAATACAGTCGAGGCATCAGCGCGCTTAGAGCCCGGAGCACCACGCACTGCTCCAAAATCCCCCTCGGGGTCGCCGGGACCCGCTGCCCGCCCCCACCCCTTCCACCACCATCACCACCGCTGTTGCTGCTGCTGCTGCTGCTGTTGCTGCTTCTGCTGCTACCGCTACGGCTGCCGCCGCTCCTGCCGCTGCTACCACCACCACCACTACCACCGCTGCTGTTGCTGCTGTTACCGTCTTCTCTGATCGTGAACCCCCAGGATTCCCCCTCTTCCTCCTGCACCGCCGCCGCCTCCGCCCTCTCAGCCTCAAAGTCGGGCACCAACAGGGGAGCTAGCGTGGCGAGAAACCGGGCCGGGTCCAGCACAGGCACGAGGTCCGCAAGGCAAGCCTCCGCCTCACGCCTCACGTTATAGCAAGGGTCAGACCCGCCCACCTCCACAAGCCTCCCGACCACCACCTCCGTCGACCCCGGGAACAGCTCTCCGCGCCGCGACACCAGACACCGCACGCCCTGAAGACACTTGACCCGGATCAGGGCACGGCGGCGGGAGCGGCGGTAGGCGTCAGCGCGGCTCCCCCCCCTCCCTCCTCTCCGCTTTCCCCCCCCCCCCAACCCCACCACCACCACCACCAGCTGTTGCGCCCTCCAGCAGCAACATGAGCACCTGACCGAAATACCTCGGCCAGAATTCGGGGCGACCCCCCGCGCCCATCCCGTCGGCGAGGCCCTTGAGCGAGGTAAGCGCCTCAATCCTGAGGAACGACCAGGCCCCCGGGGTCAGTCCCGCGATCAGCCTCCGGGCCGTCTCCGCCATCGCGGCTTCCGTCACCGTAGCGGTAACTTTCGCGGTAACCGTGGCGGTAACCGCGGCACTAACGTTTCGAGACGCCTGCGTTTGCGCGGAAGGCGAGGTGGACTTGCTGGAACCGCCGTCGGCTGCTTTTGTGGTCGTCATCGTCATCGTGGTCGTCGTTGGTGTCGTCGTCGTTGCCATCGACATCGTCGTCTTTTCACCACCCGCCTCCGGCGGGGGGGGGAGACGGACTCGGCCGCGGCGATCGAACCAAAAGCGTCGCTTTTGCCCTTGGCGGAAACTCTACCGACACCACCGCTGCACTTGCCGTCGCGGCTATTGTTGTTGTTGTTGTTGTTGTTGTTGGCAATACTGAACTCACCAGGGGTAACAGGCGCCAAAGGCTGACGCTTCTGCCGATGTTGCTGCTGCTGCTGCTGCTGAAGCTGCAACTGCTGCATTTGCCCCGTCGACAAAGACCACACCCCATCCACCTCCACGCTTCCTGTCGCTGCCACTCCCGCCACTGCGCTCTCGCGTTCGTCGTCCCCATCATCACAGCGAAACGCGCTTCCAGACGAAGAGCCGGTCGTCGCCGGAGTTACTTCTCCAAAAATGGCCGCGGGCGATCGGTATATCGGCGAAGCCTTCGACGACAGCGACGACAACGGCGTCTCAACCTTCCCGTCCCCGGCACGCCGACTTCCACTCTCGGCCGTCGCCAACGCTCCTTCCCCCCACCCCACCCTAGCAGGGGCAGGCGTCACTACACCCGCCCCCCCCCCCCCGACCACCGCCTCTTCCTCTTCCTCCTCCTCCTCTTCTTCTGCTGCCGCCTCCGCCGCGGTTACCGTTGCCACAGCTACCGCTACCGCCGACGGGTGGTCACCCTCGCCTCCTCTCCCGGCCGGACCCGCCCGCCCCCCAAATCCACCCTGCTGCTGCTGCTGCTGAGGCGTCGGAACCCTTGCCACCGACACTGGTTGCGACGGTGGCGGTCGGGGCGAAGGCGACGACGACGGCGCCAAGCGAGTGGTCGCGTCCGGGCAAGAACCCGACACCGCCCGACGCACGGCCGTGGCATAGTCGGGCGGGAGGCGAGCGGCGGCCGCCTCGAGTGCGCCCCTGTCCAGACGGAACAACGCGGCGACAAGCCTCGTTGCGGCCGCCGCCCCCGCCGCCGCCTCGCCCCCCCCCCCCACCACCCCGGTTTCCGCCGGTGGAGGCGGCGGCGGAGGGGGGTGGGGGGGACTGGATAAGGGCGACGGCGACGCGCTGGGTGAGCGATTGCAGATGCCCCGGGTTTCCCAAGAATTTGGCCGAGTGGGGGACAAGTACGGCGAGGAACTCGAGGAGCCCCGTGCGCGCCCGGCCCGGTGCGAGCTCGAGGAGGCGAGGGCAGAGTGCGGCACAGAGTTGGTTGGGGGGGTAGACCGAGCGGCAGACGTCGAGAGCTCGGGACGCGGCGCGGCGTACTGGCTCCTTTGCGTCGGCTAGGGTAGGGAACACCTGGAGAGAGACAGGCGTATTATGCCCAGAAGGGAGATGTAGAGAGAGGGGCGGCATCGGGGGAAACGGAGAGAGAGGGAGAGAAGGGGGAGGGGAGGGGGCGCAGGGAGGGAGGGAGGGGGGGAGGTAGAGAGGGGGAGAAGAAGGGAGGGAGGGAGGAAGGGAGGGAGGGAGGGAGGGAGGGAAGGAGGGAGGAATAGCGCGGAGCAAGGTGAAGCCGGCAGGGGGGGGTGGCCAAGACGCGAGAGAAGTGAGGGGGAGCGAACATAGATGCGAGCAAGCAGGCAAGCATGGAAGGCACGGCACGGAACCACTCATACATGCATACCTCGTATATATATATAACGACGGTACGAAAACATATATGACCGACCGGTGGACTGATCGAGAAGCTGGCAGGGGCAGCAGCAGCAACAGCAGCAGCAGCAGCAGCAGCAATAGAGCGAGCGAGACGAGGCATCCAGAGCCCAACGCGACGTGGCGCGACCCGACGGCAAATAGAGGTGGGACTCTCGACTGACATTGTAAAAAAAACTGGGCACACAAAGACCAGTGTATGGTGTGGTGTGGCGTGGTTAGGTTCAGTGTGGCACGGTGCTGTGTACTAGGGTAGGGTTGCGCCTACTTCTGTATGGGGCTCGTTCCTGCCTTGAAGAGCTCTATGCTTCGACAATAAGCCGACTTTGAGACAATATGCCGACTTGGAGAGCAGTGAAAGTGCAACCCGATGGCCTACTTAAGGTACAAAGCGAATGGCATGAAAACCATAAATAGTGTTTTCCGAACCATTTTGGGTAATTGTTCCTCAGAAAAATGAGCTACGGCAGCCAGAAACGATATGGCCAAAAAAAAAGTGCGTACCCTTTTGTAGCTCGTATCCTGGTGCGTTTCAATGCTACGTGCCTCTGGTGTGATGCAGTGCGTTGTGGCGAGAGCTTCCGTGCCCCCCCCCCCCCCCCCCTAAACAAGCAAAGCAAACAAAAAAAACTCTACAAAAACCTCACCAACGGCAGCAGAGCCGACAAGTGCCGCGCCATCAGCGACGGCAGCACCTGCACCAGCCCTCCAAGCAGCCCAAGAGCCGCGGCCGCAACCTTAAAGTGGGCATCCTTCACCCGCTCGGCGATCACCCCCTCAAGTCTCTGGGACGCCTGCCGAGACTCTAGCACAAACTGCCCCCCCTCCCCCACGCTGACAACGCCTCCTCCTCCTCCTTCATATTCGCCGCCGCCACCTTCCGCCGCCGTCAGGAGTTGCAGCAGGCGTTCGAGGGCCTCGACGCGAGCAGCCCAGTGGGGCGCTCCGGCGTCATCAGCCAAGGAGTCCAGCTATTGGGCAGGGAGGGGGTGGGGCCGGCGGGGGGGGGGGGTGAAGGGTGGGGTTGGGGCGGGGGGGGGGGGCGAGGTGTACTCATTATCACGCATGGCCGTAGTCGTAAGGCCATAGACCCTCGCATCCCTACAATGCCCGGACGGAGCACGTCGAGTTTTCATCGAGAAGGCAGACATAGCTTGCACCAAGCGCGAAGCGCTGGGAATTGTTGGGAGAGTCGCATGAAGGGGGAGGGGGGGGGAGGTTGAGGTCGTTGGCGGGGGGGTGGGGGGGGGGGGGGGGGGGGGGGGGGGTAAGGCGGTAGGAGGTGGATGGGAAGGGGGTTAGTATACCTTCTTCACAACTGCACCCCCAAAAACAAACACGTACGTGAGTTCAGAGTCGAAGCTCATCTTTGCTTAGCAAGCTGTGTGGGATACTTCGACACCGCGAACTACGGGTTTTGGTGGGGAACAAAATCTGACAGCTGTGGAACTCGGGGGAGGTTACCGACATACGGTATACTCCCTGAATGTGCCGCAGTAAGTCAGCAGAAATTACTTGCATATGTTGAATAAACGAGAGATATTGTACGTAGAATGTTAACGATACCCGGTACCGGTAGGCTCGATGGTAAGAGTGCAGCTAGAGAATGACAGGGTTTACCAGTCCCGACACCGTGATCGCAGCCCCGGGTAGAACAGTAGCATAAAAGGCTACTCGTACGTGCCGCTCGTTTCTAGTAGCAAGTCACAATAGCCAAGGTAAACGTTACAAAAAAAAAAAAACTCACAACTAGTTGCTTCCTTCGATTGGGCAGAGACAGGTATCTTCGGGGACACGGGAACATGTGGGGGAAACAACGAATAAAATCGAACCCGTGTCAACAAGACATCGAAACACAGAAAAATTAAATGAAATAAAACGCGCGGTGCGGTGCAATGCAATGCCTAACGGCACACTGATTTGCGGCACAATGCATACCGATACAACGCGCTCCGTAAAATGCGTTGCGGTACAATGTATAACGGTGTAGTGCTTTGCGGTATGATACGTTGCGGGGCAACGTGTTGCGGTGCACACGGCTCTTACCCGGCGCAGGGCTTCCCTGCGATCGAGAGCAACTGGGACGACTTCGGGTTTCGTGGCGTCTGCCACTCGCATTCCAATCACTCCAGCCGCCCGCCCTCCCGCTCCCCCTCCTTTCCCACCAACAACGCCCAAGTCCGATTGCTGCTGTTGCTGCCGTTGGTCACTCTCGACCACTACCTCCACCCTCGCGCTCCCACCCTTGTGATGCCTCGCGGCGACCCTATAAGCCTGCTGCGCTCCAGGCGCTACCTTCGGCGGGCCCCCACCCGCGACCGCGAACGCCCCCAAGGGCACTCCTCGCTCGTGGCCGTCGCTGGCTCCCCCTATCCCCGCCGTCGCCCCCTCTCTTGCCCCCATCCCCACCCCCGCCGACACGGCCATCGAGGTCCGCCTCGCGACTCTTTGGGCCCTGTCCACCACCGCCACATTGGGACGCTTGTCCGACTCGACACCGCCATCTCCACCACTACCACAAAAACCGATAGCGTAGCGCGTCGCCTCGCCGGTACCACCACCACTACCACCACCGCCGCCGGAGGACGAGGCGTTGCCACGTGGTACACGGAACGCCCCCGGCTTCACCACCGGCAGATTATCACTACCACCACCACCACCACCGTTTCCGCCGCTGACCACCCTCAACGGAGCCAAGCCCGCACTGCCGCCTTCAGCGCCGCCGCCGCCGCCGCCACCACCGCCACCACCACCACCACCACCACCACCATTTGCCAAATCGAAACCAGCGCTGTAGTCTGCGGTATCCGTCTCCGCGGTTGCCTCCTGCGCTACCGTCAGCCTCCCGCGCGTCCTCCTCGCCGGCTCCCCACCCCCGTTGCCTCCGACACCACCATGACCACTACCACCACCACCACCACTACCACCACCACCACCGCCTCCGCGGCTAACCTTCACCCTTGTCGATTTCACCACCCCCGCGGAAAACGGAGAAGAAGAAGCAACGGCACCCCCCCCCGCGCCGTGCCTCCGAGGCTGGGAGGAGTCGCGACCTCCGCCTGAAGCCGGGGCCGCGGCAGCAGCAGCAGCGGCGGCGGCGGCGCGGCGCTGGCGGCGGCGGCGGGAGAATAGGAAGAAGTGGTCCTAGCGGTCGTGGGGTTCGCGTTGGCATCGGTTACGCGCTCTCGCGGATGTTCACCGAGAGCAGGCTGCGTGTACAGTTTTATTTGATGTTGAGCCGTTCGTAGAGGCCACAACGCCCACAAGAACGTTAACGCGTCAAGCGAGAGCGAGAGAAACAAGGAAGCGAAAAAGAAGAGGGGGAGGGGGGGGGAGGGGAGGCGAGAGAAGGAGAGTGGAAAAGGGGGAGCGGGTAGGTGGGAGGGGAGGAAAGAGAGGGGAAGGCGGAGGGGAGGATAGGAGTCGGAAGGAGGAGAAGGGTAGAGCGGAGAGCGTGAGGAGGCGGGGTGTAGGCGAGCATATCATACAAGCGGTATTCAATACAGGGGGCCGAGGGGTTGCTTGTCGATTTTATTTTTTGCCGGAAAAAATTACGTTTCCTCGTACCTGCGGTTCCTCTGCAGCGTTATGAGCCTCCTGTACAAACGCCTCCGCGTCGAACTCCTGGTCCTCACGCAACACGTGCCTCTGAAAAAGACGGAGGCAAAACAAAAAAAACGCAACGGGGACAGGTGAAACAACCGCTACGAGGTATCCCGAAAGGGACGCCTCGGCGCGACGATGTTCGAGCCAAAAACATACGCACGAAACCCGCAGCGGTTCGATTCGCCGTGGGTTCCGTAGGCAAAGCGAACTGCCGAACAAGCAAACCACGAACCCACCCCCCTACCTACGTATAGGGCAAAGTCAGGGTTCGCCATCCCATTTAGCGCACAACCACCTGCCGGTGCCCCATGGCCACGCAACATCCACCCTCTTCGTGTAAAGGCAGGGTTAGGGTTCCTCACCCAAGTACGCTCATGACCATCCACTCCACTCCACTACCCTCCCCACCCACCACCCACCTTCCCACGCGCTCGCTAATTCGACCACCCATCCACCCACCAACCCAACCACCTCCCACCTACTACTCTCACCTACCCAATCCCTTGCCCCCTCACCCCCCGCTCCGGCTCCCATCACCACGCCCCTCACCCACCGACTTCCCACTACCCACCTGCATGGAAGGTGACAGCGAGTCCATAACGGACTGGGCCAGCCCCGGGAAGCGCATCCTCAGGACCCAGTAGCCACGTCGGGCCGTAACCCGCACCGAGCTGTCCGCGTCCCCTACCGCGGTCGCCACCATATTCCTGGAAAACCGAAGTAATAGCGTAATATGAGGAACAAACAAAACGATCCCGCCAGAATTACAGGAGCGAAACACCAGTGGGGGGGGGGGGGGGGGGGGGGCGGCGGCAGATCCGAAAGCGATTAGGTATGAAAAACAATGAATTGAATGAATGGAACGAACCGGAACGGAATGGAATGAATGGAACACATGAAATTAATGAACGGAATGTCACGAATGGAAAGCATGGAACTAATAACTTACGGAACGGAACGAATGGAATGAATAAATGAAACGGCATGAATGGGGTGCACGAATTGAACGGAACGTACAAACCAGCCAGCCAGAGAGGCGTCACGGTCAAACTTTTGATCCAAGGGGGGGGAGCTGCACCTATCTCCGGGGGCTGTGAATTGGCTCTGTTTACCGATATTTACAAAGTCGGTTCTCGGCGCAGCCGATATCCGACATATCGGGCCTGCTGTCAAGCGCAGAGCTAAATCCTGTATAAACCAGGTAGGGGGTACAAGGCTACACTAATTATCATATATAAAATGTCGCCAGTATTTACTACAGTAAACCCTATATAAACTAGGTCGGGGGTATGAGGCCATACCGATTCCCATATAAAAATGTGATACACTAACCCCTGTGTTTATACATAAACTAGGTACATGCGTAGGGGGTACGAGACCACGCTCATTCCCATATCTAAATGTTCTATACTTGATCATGTACCTTGTACAAACCAGGTACGAGGGCAAACTAAACCCTGTTGAATGTCTAAAACGTTTAGCTCATGCCCTGCTGCCCTGCTGTGTGCTGCGGTCTGCGCGGCGGCAAAGACATCGATAAAAAACATCGCCCCGATTTGCTGATTCCGATTTCAATTTCTCCGGTCAAGTGGGTGAATCGGTTCCGGTTCACAACCCTGTAAACCTTACGTGTTCAATTCCGTTAATTATTTACTATCGGTGAACCTACTCTAGTGTAATCTCACGTATCAGCACGGTGTACACAGGGCCCATACCGAAGTAAGCAAACGGTAACTAAGAACGCCAGCTGATATTTGCAGGAAAACAAAAGAAGCTGGGGAGCCGTTCTGCTAAAATTGTGTAGAACACAGCCGGTTCCCCAATAAGAAATTCAGAGTAGGCCATTCTTTCGATTTTTTAGGTCGTCTTGCCTCTTTCTTCGTTCGGAGAAGAACAAGCAAAGCCTTTCTGAGCGGCCTAGCTGAAGCCTAGGACTACCTCGTGTGAAGCCTTCCTTCGATACGGGATGGTCTTCAACATTTCTCGATCTCCGTCTTCCGAGGAGCCGTTCGTTATCTTGCCTACAGTTCTCTTCTTATTAATCGACGTACAATAATACGGGATGAAAGAGTGCAAACACCTTCCGCTGTCGGCGCTACCACTCCTCCCTCACTTCAATGTTCGAGTCGACCTCCTCGTTCAGGCGAACTTCCTTAGATGTGCCCGAACAGCAAACAGAGTCTTTGCGAGCACAACGATCAGCTGGCACACCAACCAAGCAGGCCTCTCGCTAGGGTTAGGGTCAGAGCTCGGGGTCGAGGTGGCGGCCGCCGTTAGCCGAAGCCGGGAATAATGGGAAAACATCCCTTACCGTTTCGTGACAAAACCCTCCTGCAATAGAAACAACATCATTTCATTCGGATCGGGCACGTCCGAAAAAAAATTGCTTGAGCGGGCTGATTTACGCCAGCTGCTTACTCTACCGCCAGGGGTAGGTTCTGTAGTACTGTAGATTCTTCCGCGAAAAAGTGGGTGCAGATATTTCCGTACGCACCTGATCTGTGGAAGGTAGCGCTCAAACGCAGCGTCGCTCCAGCGAGCGAGCGCGAGCATGAGGTAGTCCAGGCAACGGCGGCGGATCGCAGCGCTTTTACTCCTCGCAATATCTATCAGGCACGGCAGCAGCCGCGGGAAACCGTCGGTTGTGCACCTAAAAAAAACAGGGGAACAAACAAAAAAAAAAAGGACAGCAGTGGCGTACAGAAGGGGGCGGGCAGGTGGGCGGGCGGCGCGGAAGGCAAAACGCATGAAAAATTATACCGTACGTATGATACAATACGTGCGAAAAAAAAAAAAACACATTTAGAGAACAAAAACGTCCGACACCTTCCGTGAATTTTGCCGCGTACTTACACGCATGCCAGGAACAACAAAAGGTACGATAGCGCTCGGTTTCACAGCAAACATACGTACGGCGTGAAAGCAACAGCGTCAGCCGCACCTGAAGTACTTCATATAACACTGCTGCCCAGGCGGCATGGTGGCAGCAGCCAAGTGGCAACTCCCCCACAAAAAAAAACAGAATGACAATTCAGAAAAATCCCCCCGAAAAAAAACACACGCCGACCCTTTCCTGTTTCAAGAATTAATTAAATATTAAACATCCGATTCGTTTTCGTACGGCTAACACACAGCCAGCTCGATACGTACGGCGAACACACGGCAGCGGCGACAACAGCCTGCTCAGCGACAGCGGCGGCGACTGGACCTACTGCTCTGCTCTCACGTAAAGACGGCTCTGGCGGCTTCATCGCCGGCGGCTGCCACCACCACCGCCCGCGTCGTATTACGGAGCAGCTCCGGCAGCCACAGCTCCGCGAGCGATCCGAAGTGGTCGGTGAGGCACCGGGCGAGGACGGCGACGCACCGACAAGCCTCTCGGGCGACCGCGCTCCTGTTCTCAGACACCTGCAGCGACCGACCAGCCAAAACAAAAACAACCAACGGAGCGAAGCGAAAGCACAACACCAATTATATACCGGTACCATGTACCAGGTATGATACACAGCCAGCAAAATACCAGTACGCAAAATTTCAAAGAGAAAACGACAAGAACAAAAGCACGAAAATCACAAGTAGGTGCAACCCACACATCCTACTGTGGAGTGCAACAAAAAAAAAGGTTACCAACCAAATACTAAAAACGAATAAACAACTACTACAGCAAAAACTATACCTGGTAAATACAACCGAGACTACCTGGTGCAATCACAAAAAAAAAACGAAGAAGGGGTCCGGATATTTATTGCAAAAATAAAAGGGGTATGGGTTATAGCATCACCCGTCTACACCCTGACTGCACCTTGCATTCAGGGGAACAAAGCTATTACATCTAGACCTGTGAGTCGGCATGACGCAAGTCACCCAACTGATTAATAGTCGGACTCACTTACAGTAGTCGTTTATCGGAGGTGCCTTAAATCCGACTACTTGTGTTTCCATGGGGGCTGGGCACTGGCTGATTCAGTCAGTACCGATTATACTGTTATCAGAATCATCAGTATGCTGAAATGCAGCAGTGTTACTGCCTCTCCTCTCCCAACACACTTGGTGGGTTCCCGCACTATAATATGGTGTGTTTCTTGGGCGTACGTACGACTACGACTAAAACTACTGGCGAATATACTGGCCAGGTCATTCAGATTGTTACTGCCAGTACATACTGCTCCAGTGCCCAGCCCTAACTACTGCTGTAATTGGGATTCCACACTTGTTGGAACGATTGAAGTCGGCTTGCCATCAGCTGGCTTGGCAAGCGGGCATGCCGACTAACACTTAGTTGGCTAACTGTACCTACTGATTAGGGCCGGTCCTGACGGGGGCAAAAAAAACGAAAAATAAAATAAAACGAAATAATAAAACGAACAGACGTTCGTTTTTCGTAAAAAACAGCAGGTTGAGTGCTAGCAAGAAAAAAAAAAAAAAAAAACGAAACAAAAGAAGAAGCTGAGTCGATTTTTTACGCGGTGCAATTTCAGAATGACTCAACCGCCACAGCACGTAATTCCCGGCGATAGTGCTCGACAGCGGCGGTAGATAGACACAAGTCGCACACGTGAGGCACCCTTCACAGCAGGCGGTTCTCGTGGCCCAACTCGCTCCCTTCGGAGTGCTCTAGAACTTGTGTATCGGCCATCGCTGTTCGATGGCAGACGTTTGAATGTTGAGTGGGACCCCGGTTTCTCGCGAGGGCACCCCGTGGTGATTCCCTACCCATATACGCTCGCGCCGTCAGCAGACAAGCCGCGTGGCAGCCACATTCACTACCTCGGGCATCGTGCGCTTGCCAACCGGTCGCAGAAACTTTATCGGAACTTCATCCCAACGCTTCGAGCTCCTCCTACTGCTGTATGTTCCTCTTC
Source organism: Macrocystis pyrifera (assembly GCA_031763025.1). Taxonomy (NCBI): domain Eukaryota; class Phaeophyceae; order Laminariales; family Laminariaceae; genus Macrocystis; species Macrocystis pyrifera. Next base: position 13,628,547 of record JASSKH010000004.1, read on the forward strand.
GACCATGGGTATCCCATATTTCGTTTGTTTGGCACCCATTTCGTTTGAAAGAAAAAAAGACGAAACGTGAAAACGGAGGTATCGGGATTTTTACTTCATTTTTTTTTAATTTGACCAATAAAACTTGGGCGCTCTTTAGTTCTGCTCTTCGTTCTTTTATTTTTTTTATTTTTTTTGGTTTTATTGCCCCCGTTAGGACCGGCCCTTAGTGAGTAATCGTGAAATACTGCCGACTTACAGCTCTAACAATCTTCTAATGAATGCGTGAGCTGCAAAAAAAAAAAAAATGTTATGATGCAGCATCAAACTATGAACGGGGTAATTTGACAGGTGCGATTTTACGATGAACAATGAAAAACTGCCGTAGTACAGAGCGTTGACATCGCGCAGGGGTGGGCGCGATCGTTTTTCAGCAAAAGATGTCAGGAGACAGCTTTTTCACCCCCAGACAGACAGCAAACTTTGCCTCGCTTGACATGACTCGACCGACACCAAACTACTACTGGTATATTTTAGTGTTGGAACACTCGGCCCCAAACCCTTGACAGCGCAGGTTTAGCCTTGCTTGACATGTCTCCTGACAATCCTTGTTTTTTCAGCGCTCGCTTTCTCAACAACGGCACGGGGGTGCTAAAATTCGATCACGATATTTTCGGAAAGGCTCTCCCTCGACCAAATATTTTCGATATATATATTATATATATCAGCATCTATAACATTATATATATAATACCAGGTATAATAGACAAGGGTATTTTAAATGCGTGGTATATATATACCAGGTATATGCTTTGTGCGGTATTGGCAACCTTCCCGCTCCAAAGAAATCGAGCGCTGGAAAACCACCACATCCCTGGTGCGATTTCGACTCTCTTCGCCGGGACAATCAACAATCAACAGCTACCTGGTGTATACCCAGTAGTAATACGCCGGCAAGCTGTTGGCGAAAAAATCGGTTGAAAACCGATTTGGTTGGGTTTTCTTGTAGTCTGTTGCCTGTATTTAAATGACCCCAACCCACGAAACTTTAGGATCGTACGTAAGGTTGTGGGAAAAAAAAAAAAAAACTGGCTAAAACAAGCCGCCTTTTAACCTTATAATCATTACCGGGTTGGATCAACAAGTCAAGTCTTCTAGAGGAAGGACTCATGGGTTAGGGTTGTTGCTATATAGGAAACACATCGCAAAAAACCCAACCGGGTTGGTTCCAACCAAACTATTCTTCTCAAAACACCCCAATGAACAACTAATTTCTGGGTCCAATGCTTGGAAGCGATCGACGTTGAATCTCGTGCGGCACACTATCGGATGCCAATCACAAAAATACTGGCTATGTGCAGGTATCAACTAACGAAGCACAGTTTAGAAGGCACAACCACAGAGTACCGCACCTTATGCCCAACCATCTCCTGAACGCTGGCGCGCACGAGGCCCACCAGTAGGCCCGGGAACTCCGTCGAAGCTCCCCCAAGCGCCACCCCGGTCAGCCTCCTCATGGCGGCCACCCACCGCTGCCAGTCGCTACCGTGCTCGAGCCCGGCCTTAGCAGCGTCCACCTCGCGACGCACATCACGCTCGGTGTACACCTTCACCGGCACCTATGCGCATAAGTGATAACATATTGACATCGAACGAACATCAACTTCGGTATACCTACGTACCAGGTCTACTATTCCAATATTAATAGTCGATAAACACACACATATATATATATATATATCAGGTATACATCTCGCGGCGCGCATCACGCTCGAACCTATCCGCCCACAGAAATATATATAAAATAACAAAAAAAACAGCTACGAAATCGAGGATATTGTCGAAACTCATATTTGCAAGCTGTGTGTGGTACTTCAATTGCGCATACTCGTACGGATGTTATATGGCCTCATGCAGGACACACATCCCGTATATATTCGAGGAATAATGTCTAGCTCATGGAGCAGGAATCGATGATCTCCCCGATGCGTGAAACCTTAACCTTCTCTGGAGAAACGGCGACGTCGATGGACACCACCTGCTTTCGATTGAGAGGGAGGCGGCCGCAGCGGCGGCCACCTCGCGGCGTTTGTGTCATAGTCGCCCGTCCGCTAAAACAAATAAAACGCGACCCTTACCCTAATCCTGTCAAATACCATGAATAACTTACATGCCGAACATCAACATCACCGATCGATGAACGCAATGTCCAGACATGATCCGGGGGAGGGGGGGGGGGGGGGGGGGGGGGGGGTGGAGACCGGCGCAGACGTGAGGAGTTGGACGGGGGCGGAAAGGAGGGGGAGGGGGGAGAGAGAGAGAGAGGGAGAGATACGCAATACCATAGACGATCCCCGAGAAGAACGAATCCGGTGCCTCGCAACAGCAGTGTCACACCAAATATATGAACTGCTGTTACAACAACTGCTGGTACAGCAACAGCAGCAGCAACAACAACAGGACAAACACCACCACCGCCATCACCAAACACCATTACCACCAACCACCACCCGACCACCTCATTTTCGTGCGCACGCGGCCGACCCAGTGCACAAAAAATCCGGGCAATCAATCAATCTCACCAGAGGATCCAAGGCCGAAAACGCCGACTCTTCGCCTCCGACGCCCCCGGGGCTCCCAGCGCCAGCCGGGGAGGACATCAGACCGGCGCCGCCTCCCCCACAAGAACGTGTCGCCGACGCCGGCGACTTGGCAACTTCCGAAAGCCCACCTCCCGCCCGAACCAGAACAGACCTCGCCCCCCCCGCCCCCCCTCCTCCTGCTGCTCCTCCACCCCCTCCCGTCGCCCCTCCTCCCGGTCGAACGGTCTTTCTTCGAGCCTCCGCGCCTGTCGTGTGACCCCCTCCGGAAGACGGGCGGCGTCCGCTTCCGACATCACCACCACCACCACCACCACCGCTAACGCTTCCAGTAACGCCTCCACCGCCACCGTGGCTACCACCGCGGTGAGCTGCGGAGGCGCCCAGGCGAGAGGAGGGCACGGGAGTCGCAACCGTGGGGGACAAAAGGCCATGGACGCCTGTTCTTGCTCCTGCTCCGGCCCCCACCCCGGCTCCTGTTGACGCCAATGCTGCCGAGCTTCCGCGGCCGCCGCCGCAGCTTTCCCGCAGTACCGAGAGCTGAGCGCTGCGTACTCCCTTCGCCTCCAGCTGGACCTGAGGGGGAGGAGGGGGGGCGGGGATGACGGGCGCGGGGGGGAGGGGGGGTTTATAGGGTGCGGAATAAGGCGGGGTAGAGTCTGCAGTAGCTAGGGGCACGCAGTACGACGGCGGTTTGAATGTTGGAGCGTGTGCCTGCAGCAGCAGTAGCAGCAGCGGTATGACAACGAGTTCCCCCTGTCGTTGTACATATCTATGAATATGTACTCTTGCAAAAATGGTATCATATGATGCTATGCACGCGTACGAATGTACTCTCGACGATGGCTGTCGCTTGTAGTGGCTGCTGTGACCGCTGCTTGAGAGTTCTCCCAGTTCAGGCCCTTTGCCTCCGGAGAATTCCGCAAGTACCTGATTGTTCAGTACCAGATATCATTGATGACAGCAGCTTTTGAACTCGAGGGCACCAAGCACCAAAAGCGTCTTCAGCGATCGATGGCGGACTGCTTGCTCACATAAAAAAGAGTACTCGTACGTACGTACCAGTGACCACAGAGCTCGGTATCTTTCTAGGGTGAAGAATCAGCACGGACACTGGGCTTGCTGGATGTCGACGAGTAGAAGAACGGTTTAATGTGAAGAACACACACACACCAGCTACGCACCCGGGGGTCCATTAGGAAGTGTAGCTCTATTCGTACTGCGTACATCTCTGCAGGGTGCTGCGCGACCCCGTACCATACAAGCTGTGCTTTGCAAACCCGCAAACACAACACAACACAACACAACACTCGCAGCGGTGCAAAGTGTACCGTTCCGTGTGCGACGACGGTAAATAAGCAGGAGGTGTACTCGCACGCGGACTGTTCTGGTCGTCTTAGGACGAACTGCGGAGTCGTCGTAGCAGCTGGTACCAGTACAGCAGTAGTACACTATAATGCAGCGGAAGCATCGCCAAACAAACGCCACGGCAGAAACAACCACCTCTTACCAGCAGCGGGTCCCCTGTGAGCTCCATCAGCCGGACGGCCGCCGACAGCGCCTCTCGGCGCACCTGCGAGGCCGAGTCGTTCAGAGCGTGGGACAGCAGCGCCGCTAGCGCCGAGGGCGGTCGATTGCGGATCACTCCCGCGGGGTCCACTTCGGTCGCCCTCCCGAGGTAGACCAGGAGGTGCTCCCGCACGCGCCAGTTCTTGTGGCGAAAGTGGGGTTCCACCGCGGAAAGGGTGTCCCGGGCCCCGCTGATCTCGGTGCTGCTGATCGCCAGGAGAAGGTCGACGCCCTTCTCTTGCACAGCGGCCTTGGCGTTCCCGAGGCACTCGACTACGGCCGGGGTGACCATGGAGAGGAAGGGGAGGATGCCGGCGCCCACGAGGCCGACGAGGCCCTCGAAGCAAGCCAGGCTGGCGCGGCAGACCTTGTGGTTGTTGTCTCGCAGGGCGCGCACCGCAGGCGCGACCACCGGCTGCCATGACTCTCGGTTGAGCGGGATCTGAGGTTGCTCTGGGCTCTGCTGCCGCTGTTCTTGTTGGTAGTGGCGTTGCTTGCGGAGGGCTTCTCCCAGGGTCTCCAGGCCTTGTAGGATCCGCTTGGTGTCTTTCGAGTCGAGCGCATCCGCGACGGCGCTCATGCTGGCGGCGTCCATATTCGCTGCTGCTGCTGCTGCTGCTGCTGCTGTTGCTTGCGCGTTGTCTAATATCAAGGAAGTATCGTTCTCCTTCGGCGTCGTTGGCTAAGGTGCTCTGCACGGGTAGAGCTCCACGCTCTCCTTGAGGTGGAAGCTTTCAGCGTCCTACCCCGTATATAGGGGCTGCCGTTGGTCTTTTCTTTTCGTTTGAAAAATGTTGGAGGTGGTGCTTCGCGCTCTCTCTCTCTGGAGTTCTGCTTCTGCTACTCTCTCCCCGAATTGATGGCGAAAAAAAAAATCAAGACGGGCTGTGGCACCAGTCGAATGATCCTTCGCTCTGGTTCTCTCTCTCTCTCTGGTGACTCCGGTTGTTCTCACAGCAGAGAGCAGAAGGTGCCACACAAGTTGCGCAGCGACTTAAAAGCAAGAAGGGTGGAAAAATCAAATTAGATGGAGTTCAATGATAAAGAGGCAGTCAACTTCCGGTACGAACATCGGGTTTAGTTCCGTTTCTGCCAAAATCCCATCCCCGACACCTCGTGTGATGCAGCTGACAGGCTAGCTCGGCATTCGGTGAAGTTTTCATCGAACAATGCAGCACTGAGCCCGAGGAGCGCTGAGTCGGTTGGGTCACGGGGTGTGGGTGAGTCTTCAGACGTACGGGCGAAGACAGAAGCTGTTGTCATAGCGGACGGTCGCCAGCAGCGAGAGACGCGGGAGCGTTTGGGGAGACTAAAAAAATCAGACTCCATCAGGCGGAGCACCGAGAGCTCTACACTAAACAACAGACGATAAGACAAAGAAACGGACCAGGATTCTGTGCGAGTTTTGAGGACACAGAAGAAGCGATGAGCTCCATCGCAGACGCCTCCATGCTCGGAAGCACCCGGGACATAGACGGCATGGGCTCGCAGGACAATACCCTCAGCTTCAACGACAGTGACTTCTACCTGAATATGGACGACGTTGATATCGGGCCTCAGATCGGACAGGGAGCGTTTTCCAAGGTCTACCTCGGGCGATACCTGGGAGAGCTTGTGAGTTATTTTTTGCCTTTCGTACGTACTAGTATGTCCGGAAATATAAGGATCGTTTTATAATAATAATTATCATCAAAAAATTATTATATTTACGGACAAAACCATTGTTTGCGTAACCTTTTTGAACGGCCGCCAACTTTCGATTCCCAGCCCCCCTTGCCTGTGACCTCACGAGGCACGACGCGAGCAATGCCCCTGGGCCATGCTGTGCCCGTATCAACGAGTCTCTTCCTTTGCCTATCTCTCGTGGCGCAGACCCGTGGGGTTTGAGCGTGCCGTAGTGTGCCCCCCGTCTCTGCAATGATAAACAAGCTCCCCACGGACTATTTTACACCATCAGGTACCAGGTATTTTCTCTTGTACCATGTTGCCTCGATCATGTGTTAGCTTTGTGTATCAGCATACTTTGTACCAGTGTTTTGTTTTAGCACTGCTCTTGAGTACGTGGACTATATATACCTGGTACGCACTCTTCGCTTTTTTTTGTACGATTTTCCATCTATTTTTTTTTATTGTGCTCGTCCACTGCTTGTTCCAGTCGAATCATCAGCAGCATCAGAAGCATCAGCTGCATCATCGTCGAGAGCCCCTCGTAGCCTGGCTGTCTGCCTTGTTTACCTGACGCAGAATCGTGCTGCTCTACCTACGTAAAGAATACATACAAAGCCTGCGGGGTTTTTTTTAACTTTCTTCTCATACATACATATCATCACGATACGTGTACTCGTGATGCAAAACGTACAGGCTCACACATCGGATGACGCTAAGAAAATTGGACTATTTAATAGGAAATGGTTACAGCGGCGAGCGCTGCACTTACTCCTACCTTTTGGTATATCAGTTCAGCAGCAGTATACAAGAGCTTTTGTTCAAGGCTGTTCACGGGATGGTGTCACAAGGTCCTCACTCCACTGTCCAAGAATAAGCTTGCTCAGATTGTTACAGTAATATGTACATGGCATATACTACGTGCCTCCGTCGTCCCATCAGGCTGATCTGATAAAAATGTTAATAAAGGTTCATCTTTCTGCCATGTTGCTGCTGTGTCACGTACCAGGTACCTGATTACTAAAAAAAAAATTCCACCGCGTGCAAATGTGCTGCGTGATGTTGCATCAGCACAAAGCAGCAGCGCATCGGCCGCAACGTTGTTCCGTCTGTGATGCGAGGCTGTTCACGCAACGCGCTCCATGTGACTATTAATATGTGACCATACCAAGATTTACGCCTGCTGCTGGGCGAGTATGTATCGAAACTACAATCGTTGATACTTTTGCTGCCGCCCATTCTTGTTGTCGTTGCGTTTGATGGTGCTTGCTGCTTGTTGGTGTCAATGTTTGTTGCAGCCAGTGTTGTTGGTGTTTCGTATTTTCAGAGTGTTACTACAGCAGTACGTACCTGGTACAACAGCAGTTCTTTGGGTTTTTTGCGTTCATCGCCATGTTTCTGTTTCTTTTGTTCGGGTTTTGTGCGAGTATCATAGGGGGGGTGGGTGCAGGATTCTTCTGGAGTTACCGATATATTATTCTAGAACTAAAAAGCAACAGCAGCAGTGAGTGAGGTCGAGCATATCGTCGAAACTCATATTTCCAAGCTGTGTGTGGTATGAGTACTTCCATCGCGATCGCGGTACTACAGCAGTATATACGGGTTTTCGTAGCAGAATCGGCCCTCTGTGGACGCCCCCCCCCCCCCCCCCCCCCCCCCCCCCCCCCCCCCCCAACCGATCAATTTCCCACGAACAACTCCCCAAAGACTGCCCGCTCTTGTTTTATACCTAATAGATGGGCTTCTGTTCTTGCGGCGCCGAGAGAGTCAGCGTCAGCAACGACCAAGCCAAGCACACTTCGTTGCGTGGTGGTGGGTATGATACGCAGTACACCGCAGCCTTTCTTGATCTTGTTGTATATATAGAATGGTACATGCCACGTATCATATCTAGACAAGGAGCGGGCGTCCCCGGTGGCTTGGTAGGTGGTCCGCGTGCCTGTCAAGATCATTTTCGTGGGTTCAAGTCCCACCGAGCGCGTGCTCATGGGGACTTTTTCTTGCATAAAAAATTGATAAGAGGAAAGCGCGAAAGCGTGAGTTGGCTACATTCGATGAAAATCGACGAGCAGTGGGAATGCTGTACCCTATGCGCGACAAAAAATAAAGGCACGTGCCGGGGGGGAGAAGAGACGACACCTGTGACCACGGCTTGTCCAGAAGATCGTCGAGGGTAAAACCTCCTACGAGTGGGCTGGGAAGTAAAAGTGAAAAAACACACACACACACACAGACACGAGATGAGTTTTGTGGGAATCGTTCGTTCGTGGACAAGCAATGAATGTTTTGAGGGCGAGTGTGAAACGTGAAACGTGCTGATTCTGGTTTGTCATTCGCAAAGTAGAACCGTGACCCGTAAAGCAGTGCGTATGTACAAGCGATAGTTTACTACCTGGTATTAGTAGGTACCAGTAAGCTGCTCTATTTACATGCATGCATGCGTGTAATACGTGCAAACAGCGGAGAGTTGATGAGTTCATGAAGGCTCGCTCGCCTCGCCTCTTCAGTCATGTTTTTGGTGCGATAAGCCGCCTTTCGATCCTCTCTATAGAGCCCCCATACATTTGCTCAACAAAATCGTCATAAAAGTCACCAAAATCGCCAATTTTGAAACGAAAACTCCCATTTTATCTTTCCGCAAGACCCACGTTCGCAAGACATTCACTCGTTGACAGACTATTAATTATAAATAGATCATTGGTTCATAAAATAGTTCTTTTTTCATTTTTTTTTCTTCAAGACTCGAACTCAAAATTCAAAATTCTCTGTTCGGGAAGATACACACATTGTAAATATCGCACGTATCGTTATTTTTGTGCCTGTCAGGATAAGCCCATTATTGTTTTTTGTAAGTGAAAACGTACATAGAATAGAATACGTACGTACTTCCATTTATGCGGTTTGGAACAGAAAATCGAAATTCAAGAAACAAAGAGGAAAGAAACGAAACGGAAAGAGAAGAAACGAAAAACTAAAATAATTCGAACGACGCCTCGGATTAAAACTACGTCGGGAATCGGTGTGCGCCTAAATGGAATATTATCGCGCGATTATTGATCTCGAGGTATAAACCCAGCAATACGCACAGGACACTCCTGTTAATGTTAGCATACTATTATAATATTAATATTACGGGGGTCCATAGTAAATAAGACCAAATATTGTTAGTAAAAATAGGTAAATATATAGGTTTTTACGTATACCATTTTTTATTTTTTTTATTTTTTATCCATCACTTTTACTTCCCAGCCCACTCGTAGGAGGTTTTACCCTCGACGATCTTCTGGACAAGCCGTGGTCACAGGTGTCGTCCCTTCTCCCCCCCGGTACGTGCCTTTATTTTTGTCGCGCATACGGTTCAGCATTCCCACTGCTCGTCGATTTTCATCGAATGTAGCCAACTCACGCTTTCGCGCTTTCCGCTTATCAATTTTTTTATGCAAGAAAAGTCCCTATGAGCATGCACTCGGTGGGACTTGAACCCACAAAATTGATCTTGACAGGCACGCGGACCACCTACGACCAAGCCACCGGGGACGCAGGTCCTGTTAACTAAGTACCCCGGTAATAGTAATAACAAAACGAGCACTATGTACATAAGAAAAGCCAGGCTTGGGTTGATGGGTTCGGGAGTCGTTATACTTGGAGTTGGTATTTCGTGAGACCATAGTAAATAGGACCAAATGTTGTTGTAATATGTATAGGTTTTTGTGTGTATCGTACGTCCTATTTACTATTACGGGGGACCATAGTAAATAGGACCCACGGTACACACGAAAGCCTATATATTTAGCTATTTTTAGTAACAATATTTGGTCCTACTTACTATGGTCCCCCGTAATACTGTCCTCCGTAATGGTGTGGAATGCGCCCCTGCTTCCTGTACTGCGGCATTGTCAATCAAGTCTATTAATATTATTGTGATTTATGATGGCAGTGGGTCAGTGATCGGGGCCTACGTACGTATGTGCTGAGGGTTGACGGCGGGTGGAAGGGGGGGGGGGGGGGGGGGGGGGGGGGGGGGGGGGGGGGGGGGGGGGGGGGGGGGGGGGTGGGGGGGGGGGGGGGGGGGGGGGGGGGGGGGGGGGGGGGGGCGCAAAACGAAATGAAGCGAAAAGGAGCGAACAAGACAAGGGAGAAATTAACAGAAGAACAGAGGCAAAGAAAAACGACGGCCGGCGTATACGCAGCACAGATCGTTGGGGAGGGAGACAAGCGATTGAGTCTTGCCACCATCACCACGTACCGAGCGGCGTTTATTGAAAAAGGATATCATAGCAACCCTGACCCTATGAATGCGTGCGCGAGCTACTGATAACGGTGATGTGAGGCACATATATATATCACGACGGTGATGACCAGAGCCAGGGTTCAGCCGCTTGGTTGGCAGAGCCCCCCCCCCCCCCCCCCCCCCCCCCCCCCCCCCCCCCCCCCCCTCCCAAGCCCCCCCCTCTCCCCCCAAGGAGATATGCTATGTACGGGATAGGCTGAGCAATTTTTTTCCATGTATTGTATGGAAAAATAATATTGAGCACCCCAACTGTTGGATGTGTCTCTATTGAGTAGGCACGGTGCTCCGTCTCGAAAGAGGTGCGTGGTCGACGGTCAAATGACCAGGGCAGGCAACAAATGAGTACGCCCCCGCCCCGCCCCCCCCCTCCCCTACCGGGACGGAGCACGTCGAGTTGTCACCGACTTGGCAGACTTTGCTTGCACCAGGCGCGAAGCGCGCGATGTGTTGAGCCTTTTAGGGATACGAGGGTCTTTCTTTCTTTTCTTTTCCCTCCCGTGTATTATCTTGGCCTTTCTTGCTCCTCCCCCTCCTGCGGTAGTCGTAGCTCAAACCCGGGGTCACTATTACGGGGGGGCATAGTATATAGGACCTACGGTCCACACAAAAAACTATATATTTACCTATTTTTAATGACAATATTTTGTCCCATTAATTGTGGTCCCCCGTAGTAGGTGGGCTCTTCTCCCCGCTCCCCCCTGCCGTACGTGCGTTGCGATTTTTCTCGAGAAGAGCTCAGCACTGTTTTCCCTGGTTGACTCGCGTCGGGTTGGCTATGGTTATGTGTACGACTACGGCCGGGCATGACACGAGTACACCCCCCCCCCCCCCCCCCTCCCCATAGTTGATAGAGCTGTATGGGAGAAAGTAACAAAAGGGCGAGCTGGAGCTGGAATAAGGTGGGATGGCGTAGTTGAGAAAGTATGGAAGGATCTAGGGGGAAACCAAGAAGAGATGATGTCCGCCGGGAAGTTTGGGAGGTACAAGGCAGAAGTAGAAGAAAGGATAGAAATAAGGGAAAGGCTAGCGCTAAGAAACAAGGTGGAGTCGGAAAAACACCTAGATATATACGGGGGATTGAGGGAAGGAATAGGCATGAAAATGTATGTGCATGGCCCAATGGACTTCGCAAAAACGCTGAAACTGCGCTTTCGTGAAGGGGACCTGGACCTGCCAGAAAGAAGAAAGAGGTACACCAGTAGCCGGGAGGAGGAGGAAGTAGACGCACAGATGTGCCCGTGTGGCAAAGCCATAGAGTAGAACTCACATAGTAGGAGAATTTGAAATATACAAGGAGGAACGGGATGTGTTAGAAGAGGAGATGAGGAAAATAGACGAATGTGACATGGAGGAGTTTGATACAATGAATAGCAGCGAGAAAACAATCGCTATCCTAGGAGATAGATGGTGGCCACAGGAGGCCAAACAGGAAAGGGGATAAGATTAGCAAAAAGTTTCTATGTAATATATGGAAGCAATGTAATGAGCGCCCAATTGTTGGAGGTGTCTCTATTAGGAGTAGGAACGGTGCTCCGTCTCGAAAGGGATGCGTGGTCAATGGTCAAATGACTAAGGCAAGCAACAAATGAGTACGCCCCCCGCCCCCCCCCCCCCCCCCCCCCTCCCCTCGCCCGCGCTGTGGTATCGATGGCCCCGCTCGCGATTGCAGCGTTCGGGTGTCGCACTGACGCTCTAGCTGCTGCTGTAGTCCTCTCCCCTTCATGATGGCATCTCCGTATAAAAGCCTCTTCCGCCCCATCTATACACCATCTGCCGGACTTTTGTACCGCCGCACGCCGTGATGTCACCTAAAAACGAGTACCAAAATGTGTCCGGAAATTTTGAGGCCCGCTTGAGTACTTGTATCGATTTATAACCCAAACGGTCCCTTCAATTCCAGGCAAGAGTGATACCTGATTTGTTCCTTTATCTGGTGCACCTGATGTTGGTCTGTTTTGATGCGTTGTTGGTCATTTTCACTTCTCTTATTAGTAGTACAGCAGTGGGGTACCCATTCTAAGACAACACCGTGACACGCCAATAAACTTGGTCTTATATCTAGTATGGTCTCATATTTTACTATCAAAAGTAACCGTACTAGTTCCAAGAACTTTTCCTGGCGACGAGCCGAGTCACCTGGTCTTAATCTTCCTGCACTGTAAAGATAACCTCGAAACGGGTTGTCTTGAATTGGGTACCCCACTGGCGTTAATTCCTGTTCAACTCGTGGGAGGCTCTTGGGAGCGCCCTACGATTTCATCCTCAGTGACCTCCTGGACAATACGCCGTGGTGACAGGTGTCGCCCCCTCTCCTCCCCGGTACCTGCCTTCACCGGGCGTCGCGCGCAGGGTTCAGCATTCCCACTGCTCGTCGATTTTCGTCGAATTACGCCCACGGTCGCTTGCATGCACCAGGTACAGGTTATTAGAGACTGCTGGTATACCAGTATAGTCTATTTAAATAACGACACCCTGGTGTGTTTTATACTCCGTACAAAGGTCATTTTTTTAACATGTCATATACGCTTCACCCATAGCACGCGCGATGGAACGACTACTGTACCGTAGGTAGTCCGTTTCAAGGCACCCCGCACTAAGGGGAAAGTGTGACCTCAAATTTCTGCCCACTCTTTTTACCCACTGCTGACTGTAAGGGGCCGGCACCAACTCTGATAAGGGACGCTGACGTGTACACACCAGTGTGTGTGTGTTCTTCACATTAAACCGTTCTTTCACCCGTCGACATCCAGCACAACCAGTGTCCGTGCCGATTCTTCAAAGAGATAAAAGTTCTGTGATCACAAAGCTACGCCACAGAGATACTACGTTGCCACGTATGCGGTAAGCACAGTCGGCAATGCAATGCCGTGTCATCATACTGGATACGACAGGTAAGGGATAAGGGATCTCCAATCCCGAACGCACTGCGTAGGACCCCTCCAAAGGGGCTGCTTACCGTGCTACACGCGCAGCTTGCAGGGACGGGTTTCGACGAGGTCCTTGACCTCACGGCTGAAGTGCATGTGTCCTGTCTTTTTTTAATACGTATGTAGCACATCATTGTTCAATACATAAACAAAACACCTCAGCTACTACTACTACTACTACTACTGCTACTACTACTTCTACTACTACTACTACTGCTACTGCTACTACTGGGAGGTGGACGGCCTGGTCGAATATCATATTCGCGTGTGATACTTCGATCGCGCCTGCCGCGGGGTGTATACGACCTCATGAAGGATGTTGGTCGGCGATCCTCCTGGATGATGGTACTAGGGTTAACAGGACGAATTACAAAGACGAATCAGCCTACGAGAATACCAGATACGAGGTATACCGGTAGTCTTGACATGTTATGGTTACCAGGTATCGTGTATGTTGTTGCGCTCTTGTCGATCTATATTGTCACTGCATTTGTTGCTGCTGGTGTACCGCACGAAGTAGTACCACCCGTCCTACTCGTCGACGAGGCACTCGAATTATGCTCTCATGTACCTGGTATACCATCTCCCATCTCCTGTATCCTCTTAAGGGACTTGTGATGTCATGGACCAGGTACCAGGTGTACCAGAGCGTGTTGTCTCCGAAGAAAGAAGAGTAAAGGGTCGGTCCTAGAACGGACTAACGGTACGTACGTGTACCCGTGGACACTTGAGTCGGGTGCTCGTTGGTTGTGCTGGGATGCGGGTATATATATATATATATATATATAGCATGAACTTTCGAACTGTACCCACCCGCGTTTTTTTTTTTTTTTTTTTTTTTTTAACAAAATCCCTTGGAATTAGTCTACGATCGTTTTCGCAGTAGGGGGTAGTGGGGCTAATGCGACAAGACTTTTACCGGTTAACAGTTATCACAGGTACAACAGCAGCGTGCGATAGAAGACGATCTCTTACCTGCTCGTACGGGTATTTATGCAAATGTTTAAAAACATGGAAAGTTTTTGTACCTTTCATCGCCTACCGATATACCTGGTACCTAGATATATCAGGTACCACCTGCTATGGGTATGTACGCAAATGTTGAAAATTATGAAAAAGAAAATCGTATCTTGCATCGCCCACCAATCCATTTTCTCTTAGGGCCCATCTTAACGGGGACTTTCGGCTCTTTCAATTATGACTTGATTTTTTTTTTTTTCTAATTTAATTTAAGGGCCCATCTTATCGAGGACTTTCGGTTCTTTCAATTTGACTAGATTTTTTTTTTTCTAATTTAATTTAAATCTGATTGAACGAAATTTAGTGTTCCCCGTCAAGATGGGCTCTTAGGGACCAACCACTACTCCAGGCGAAAATGTAAGGACCGTTTGGGCCTCCGTAATAGTGCCGGAAGAGTCCTTACATTCCTACCCAGAAGAGCTGCTACAATCATACACGAAGGAAATACGTACGCGCCGGAAAAAATGCCCAAACTCGTGACAAGCTACGTACTACATACAGTACGTGCAACCTCTCAAAAATTTTCTTGGATTTTTTTTCGCAAATAATGGACGCACCCATCCTTGGATTCCGCAGCTTCAGAAATTGTGTTCCCTCATGCCAGGTATCATGTACGGACTGCTGTACTTCCCGCATGAGACCTTACAGAAACCCGCAGTACGCGAAATCGGAGGGAGGTGTCACGCGCAGCGTGCAAAGATGTTGCGGCTGCTGTTGTTTTTCAGCAGCGGTTTTTGTGGCTTCGTTTGCGCTGTTTCGTTTCAGGCGTGGCATCCGGCCTCTGCTACGGGCCCACAGCTTGCGTTTCTGGTTTCTGTATTTATATTTTTTTTGGGCACGAGTTTGTGTTGGTTGTGGTACCGGAGTTTTTGCTACGTCGGTATTGAAATATTGACGTACGTTCGTAGAAACAAATAAGTTTCCATGAATCGTACATCGTATACCTGGTGTCATATATGGTACAGCTATCGAGCGCGTTTTGCCCTCCATCCCCTCGGGCCCCCCCCGTATGTCGTCTGTTTTTTTTACCACAGTACGAGTTAGGGTTGGTTAGCGTCACCGGTGGCTTGGTAGGTAGTCCGCGTGCCTGTCAAGATCAATTTCGTGGGTTCGAGTCTCACCGAGTGCATACGAACTCGTAGGGACTTTTTACTGGTTAATAATTGATTAGCGGAAAGCGCGAGAGCGTGAGTTAGCAACACTCGATGAAAATCGACGAGCAGTGGGAATGCTGAACTCTATGCGCGATAAAGAATGAAGGCGCGTACCGGGGGGGAGAATCGATTGACACCTGTGACCACGTCTTGTTCAGTATTTTCGCTGCGGGTAAAAACCTCCTACGAGTTAGGCTGGAGAGTAAAAGTGATGATCGCGAAAAAAAAACTCAATCGTCGATTATGTTCGATATGTCGAATTATCGAAACATATCGAATGCATTTTCTCCCTCCGCCTCCTAGGGACATCGCCGTATTTTGTCTCCATGTATGTGTGCTGTCTTCACATTAAACCGTTCTTGCTATCCAACCACATCAGTGCGCTCAGTGTCCGTCCTGATTTCCTTTCCGAGAGAGGTACGAATTTTGTGGTCACAGACTGAGACAGAAAAATTGACATATATACCTGATACGCTATTAATACGAGTTAATAATGGTTAGGGCCCATCTTATCGAGGACTTTTGGTTCTTTCATTTTGATTTTTTTTTTTTTTCTAGTTTAATTTGCATCTGATTGGCCGAAGAGTGAATGACCAGGCAGGATTCGAAGGAGCAAATTAGAAAAAAATCAATTTTGAGTGAAAAGTCTTTTGGGACTTACCTCGTGTGATTTTTCTAATTTCAATTTCGAATTTGGGAGTTGATTAGCCTTGATGTAGCATGTTCGTGGTGGGTCAACACCCCCGGTGGAGTCTGGGGTGATTCTTGGCCGCTTCGGTGACCGCCGTCGAGGCGATAAAACGCGAACCTCAACGACAGGCGACCGGAGCAATAGCCACGCCCACGGCCACAGACCATAGCACATCGTACCCCGGCGGTGGCGTCTCAAAAGAAATCATGGCGGCCGCGAGCCCAATTTTTCGGCCTGTTCGATCGGCCAACCATCACGAAAACCGAGCAAACGAGCAAAAAAGTAGAGGATACGCTCGAGACCTCGATAACTGCATCACCGTTGCTGTTCCGCACGTGGCGCTTCAGGGCTCCCTCCGCCCACCTAAGACACCCTGAGAGTGATAGCTTCCTATCCTGAACCACACCAAAAAGAAAAAAAAAGCTGGCGGTGGCACGCACGCGACAACGCAAACCTTCGCTCTCCTCTACGCTCCTCGCTGTTTGTCGACTGGGCGTTGTGTGACGCGCTGCGGTATTCCAGGTCGTTTCGAATTCCTTTTTGTTTGACAATGAGTGCTCCGTTTCCCGATAGGATACAAACATGTTTTTTTCCGAAATCAAATTAAAATTCATTGGAATTGAAATTAATATATCGAAATTTAGTGTTCCCCGTTAAGATGGGCTCTTATCGTTTCGAATTTTTCGATATATCGAATTGTTAAAATATTGACATAGGACCCAATAATTCTAATTTATTGTGTACCTGGTATCGTATAAATAACTATCGAACGCGTTTTGCCCTCCGTCCCCTCGTGCGTCTCCATTTTTTTCGTGCGGAAACTGCTCACAAAAAACGAATGCTTCCGACGTACATGCAGTTGTCGACAGCCGAAATCGTATCGCATTGGTTTGGTCCTTTTTTGTTTTTGTCGGTATGGTATCGAACCCGATTCCGATTTATCGGTATCGTACCGAAATCAATTCCGATATCCATCTCCGCATCGCTAATTTTGTTTTCTTGTAGACCCGGAGACCAAGGCGGAAAACCCCTGTCCGCTCATATTGATAAAAATTCGGACTAAAAAACATCGCTTGTGAGATCGCGAGGGTTTTTTCGTCGACACTCATGTGTATAGTTGTACAAGCTGTGTGTGAAACTCCGTGGCGCGTTCTGTTTACTCTTTGCCAGGTTGCGTAAACATTACCTGTTTGGTACATAGTATGATGAAAATCGAACGAACAAGAGTACGTACATCCGCACGTAGCTTATTTGCTCCTCTGTGCAAGTCCGGTCCCGGTTCGCTTTCCGATGGAGCCCGGCTTTACCCAGTTGACTGAAAATGGAATCCACGCAGCTTTTTGCGAAGCCGAGCGTCGACGGCTCACTTGGTCGAACTCACAGCTGACGTGAATATTTTTATGGTTTCGAGCGAGTGCGAGTGCCGATTGATTTGACCCCGCCAAATCATACGAACCCCTTTCTAGATCGTCTCTTGCGCTCTAACGATGTCATGGAATTATCGAAATCATGGAACTAACGAAATGATTGATATGTATATCCTTGACGGACGCTACAGGTCGCGGTTAAGAAGCAGGCGAGGAGAGAGGCCGATTTGGAGGCGTATCTCATGCGGGAGCTTGCGGTTCTGAAGCATTTCCAGCACGAGAACCTCTTGCAGTACGTCGGAGCATCGAACGCCGCGGCTGCCGAACCAGGAGGTGGGGAGGTGGAGGAGAGGTGGACGGGGGGGGGGTGGGGGCGGGGGGAAGGAGCACATAATGAGCTTTATACCAAAAGAAAAAACGATATGATAGCGCAAAATATATTGTGCGTGAATGTTCGTATACTTTTTACATACTCATATACGTTGATGTTTTTGTGTTTGCCTGTGCACTTATATACGGGGGAGGGCAGGGAAGGGAGGCAACGTTGAAATTGACCATCGTATCTAATGAAATATACTACTGGTGTGTGCCGTAATGCAAGGTTTAGATTGATGGGCGTTTCGTGTGACCGTTGTGCAAGTTTTTTGTGCTTGTGTGTGCTTGTGTCTGCGTCGACGCCTATACCCGTGCTTCCTTTGTTCCTTCCTCTGCTTTTTAATTGTTTCTTGTCCTGTTTCGTGGCACTCGAACCGACGGGGATGTCAGGCCTCGGGCACGTGTTCATCGTGACGGAGCTCGCATGTGGGGGTGACCTGTTGGCGATGCTGCTTTCGGACAAAGAGGTGCGTGCAGGGGCCAGTGAATATGAATATTATAGTAGTGTCACCAGCACCAGTATATATACTACCAGTCACTGTTAATACCAGTCATATCGATAGTTCCGTTTTTGCCAGATGTTCGTCTTAGTTTCGAGCATACCTCTTCATACGCGCATTTTTCGGCAAAAAGGCGGGGAGACACGAGCAGGCCGTCCGGAGACGCTCGTAGAGGTTTAGGCGCGACCCGAACGGCGTGGAGCTCGTGGCGGCCGCTGAAGTGTTTTTTTGCGGCTGGAGTGGATAAGACGATGCACAAGTAGAATGATGGCAGTACGAGTACACCATGGATGCGTAAGGTGGCTTTCCAGCCAGTACGTCATGGTACTAGTACCAGGTACCAGTACGCTACTATTAATAGGTATAGTGCAAGTACGACTGCATGACACTATTGATAGCACCAGTATATTACGATATCAGTACCAGTGTAGGTCAATACATGCACTCCTTCGTCGATTCAGCTTGATTGATTCATCCATCTCATGTTGTTTTCTTCACTATTAACCGTTCTTTCTACCCGTCGACATCCAGCACAACCAGTGTCCGTGCCGATTCTTCAATCCTAGAGAGACACGAGTTCTGTGGTCACAGCATGATTGATTCATTCACGATTCATGATCCATTCCTCAACATCAACGGCAAATCCATACCCAACACGAACATGGTTGTGTGGAAACTCCGCGTGCCCATCCTCGCCGACGATCATTGTCTAAAACATCCGTCAATACCAATGGCGAAACAATACCAACACCAAAACCTGAACCAAAACCGACACCAACACCAACAAGCACAACGCCCACGTCAACACCAGCACCTGTGCCAACACTAACACCAACACAAGAAAAACGACACCACATCGCCAACACCGGCGCCAATGCCATATACCAACACCAACGCTAGCATCAACGCCACCGCCAAATACCAACACCAACACCAATACCAATACCAACCCCAACTCCAACGCCAACATCAACACCAACGGGCTGAGTGGAAGCGCCGAGCGTCCATCATAACGTCGCGATCGGCTTATGCGTTCATTCATTCATTCCTTCATCTATCGATGAGTCTTGGGTCAATTCATCGAATCCAACGGTTGATTCGGTCCCCATTCATGATCCATTGCCTTGAAATATAAAGCCCATTTAGGGCCACACTCTCGTTTCTGGGACAAATCACTTGGAATTAGAGTCAAGCATACGTTTCTGCGCAGCAGTGCAGCACTAAAAGGGAGTTAAGACACGCCTCAACACCAATGAAAGTGGCTTAGCCACTCACTGGAGAAAATGGTCGGTACTACACTAGTACTGTCCACGATATTTTCAGTACGCATGCACGGTGAGTATTGGAGGGTACGTACCTTTGCCTCTTTTTCGACACCATCGTTGAGGGTCTCTCTTGTGTACGGCACGAATACAGCTAACGGGAGGTGACCCTACCACTCTTCTTCAGGAGAATGGTTGAGGGTCACTGCTGTGTGCGAGACGAATAACGATTAACCCTAACCCTGAGCCAATCGGACCCAATCATCAACCATTGGTAAGCGTTAGGCCCCTTTGTCTCGTACTACATTGTGTGCCAACGATAGTGTCCGATAGAGTGGTACCTGGCAAGCTTTACTGAAACTGACGAGCAACTGCTGCGGTATATATATATATATATAGGGGGTGGTGCCTTGTTTTTTTTTTTTGGCTCTTCACGTGGGGCACCGCAATGCCTCTCGTCACCCTGAAAACATTCGACCTGGAAAAGGTTTTTTGTTCGCGCGAGCCCGGCCAAGATTTCTTATCAGGCATGTGCTGTTATAGGTCCGAAAACAAGTACCAGGTATACTAAAATGTTTGGTAACGGTGAGTTGCTCACTTGAGCTCAACCGGTCAAAAAATATTCAGGGCTGTTCACGGGTAGGGTCAAACCTCGCCGGTCGGGTCGGGTCGGGTCAGGCCACCTAACCCGCGACCCCAAACCGACGCGTGAGATTTTTGTAAAGAGCTCTCGACCCGACCCGACCCGACCCGTCCCGTGAGATGTTGAAGATCTCCTTACCCGACCCGCGGGTCGTGGGTCCTGACCCGTGAACTGCCCTGAAAACACGGAGCCAAAAAATGCAACCCTACCTACGGTGAGATGAGTCTACAGCAACCCTAACCCTGCGAGCCTCAAACCCGAAACAAACCAATGTATTGGGTTAAGCTTCATCTTCGCTCGTAACATGACGTGCGTCAGCCTTAGTTTCGAATAGGTGGCGAACTGTATCTTCTGTATTGCGCACCCCTTTTAGAAGAAACTGAAGTCCAGTTTTAGGGACAAACCACTCACATTATAGTAGGCAGTTTGTCCCCCAAGGCAAGGCGAGACTGCAGTCCTATGAGGGTGAACTACCCATATACCCACTACGGCCCTAAACATAGGGAATGTTTGTATACTATCATTCAATACAAAACTTTCATTATTTTTTAGTGGTATTCCGTATCACACGGGTGATAAGATAGCCCCCCCCCCCCCCCCCCCCCCACCCCCCCCCCCCCCCCCCCCCCCCCCCCCCCCCCCCCCCCCCCCCCCCCCCCCCCCCCCCCCCCCCCCCCCCCCCCCCCCCCCCCCCCCCCCCCCCCCCCCCCCCCCCCCCCCCCTCCCCTCCCCTAGGATATTTTTTTTTTCCACAACGGTGTTATTCCGAAACAGCAATAAGGAGGGCACACAACAAAACGAAAGCGGTGGGCTGCTGCGGAAAGAAGAGCTCTCGTTGAGAATCATTTGCGCAGTCAACGCATCGCTCGGCAGCTGTGCACTCTTCGTAGGTACCCGCTGTCGAGAGAGAAAGTCGGCTCGGAAAAAAATGTCCGAGAGGGTGTTACCTTTTCGCGCTGTGTTTCACGGTAGCCCTGGCCCTGACCGTAACCGAATCGACCAATGTCTAGGACTCGTAATCGTATTGGTCTCGTACACAGCAGGAGTAATGTGCGCCAACCAGTTTCTCGAATACGTGGGGGATCTCTTATCGCACTTGAAATCATTATCAATATACTCAACACCAGCACTGACATCTATCGCACTTGACATCATTATCAAACGCAACACCAACACCGACAGGTTGGGTGGATAATCCGGGTGGGTGTTCATCCCGTCGGACGATCCATTGTCTAAAACATCCATCAATATCTATATTAAAGCCAACACCACAACCAAAACGGACACCCAGCAACAACAACAACACCAGCAGGCTGGCTGGAAGCTCCGGGTGTCCATCCTGATCAATTGCCTGAAACATCCCTCGATATGCATAACAAAACTAACACCAACAACCAACACCAACGCCAACTCCAATAACGCCAACACCAACAACCAACACCAACAACACTATCGCCAACACCACACCGGCGCCAGCGCCAACACCCATACCAAAAACACCAACACTAACACTAACGCCAATACCAATATTACAGCAATACCAACACTAAGACCAGCGCCAACACCAACACTAAAACCAACGCCAACACCAACACTAAAACCAACGCCAACACCAACACCAACAACGAAACCGACACCAACGCAAACGCCAGCAGGTCGGGTGGAAGCTCCGGGTGTCCATCTTGACGGACGCGGCGCGGGCGCTGGAATTCCTCCACCGCAAGAGCTTGATACACCGCGACATCAAGAGCCCCAACATCCTCCTCGACTCTCAGCACCGCTGCAAGATAGCCGACTTCGGCATGGCCAGGCAGCTGGGCTCGAACATGACCGTGGTGGGCACAGGTAAGAAAACACGACGATAGTGAAAGCACATGTACGGAAGGGTTTTGTGTTCCATGATTAGCGTTTTTTCCAAGGGCGTGGTGGTGGGAAATAGGGGAGCATGGTGGTGATGATGGTGTTGGTGGGCGGGGTGGTCGAGAGTTTGTATGTATGAGAAGCGTTTTTTACGAGGGGGGGGGTGGTGGTGGAAAATGGGGGGGCCGAACACGTCCGTTGTGGATTGAGTTCGCGTGTTCCACCAGTCTGCCAGCACCGTTCCGTGCGGTATCCACTTGGTACTCCCGCAAGCGCGATCAGCCAAACAATGCCAGCTTCTGCTACCAAAAGTGAGCTACGTACGTACTACTGATGCTTATGGTACAGCTTTACTGATACGTACTCAGCCAAAGAGTACGAAACATAACGCCTAATTCTCTCTACAACAAACTGCCGATTTATTATCGTATCGGTTCCCGATCCCTAATAATCTTTTCCATTGAATAAAATGCACTCCTCTCTGCCCGAGTATGTGAGGACGGTGGTGATGTTCTTATCAAGGCCCGGGCGTTCGTTTTAGTTTCGGTCAGAGCGGCGCACGGCACGCGACACCACTTCATAAACCCTAGCCCTGCGCTGGTTCCAGCATGAAGTAATGGATTCGTTTCTGTTTTGTGTTGTGTGCTACGTCTTGCCGAATGTTCTCTTGATTCGGAAATTGATTCCCAAATTTCTCAACCCCGTCAGGACTCCACTCGCGTTTAGGAGACAAAGCCCTTGAAAAATAGAGTCATACCTGAATGTATGTACAGCAGGGCAGTACTACTGTGTAAAAGGATTTTAGTGCTACCGATTCGGACCCCCTGTTTCTGCAGGTACGCTCAACGACTTACCGAGCACTCCGTTTATTTCCCGATTGTGTCCACCGACAACCCACCTCCCCCCTCCTCACTTTTTTTCGTTTTCGTTTTTGTGTGTGTTTATCTCTTTATGTGTGTGTGTGTGTGTGTGTGTGTTTTTCCTGTTTTTTTGTTCGTTTTCCAACGAAAAGACGCGTACATGGCGCCGGAGCTGATGTACGGCAACCCTTACGGGACGTCTGCGGACATGTTCAGCTTTGGCATCGTCCTGTGGGAAACGATCTACCGCCAAAAGGTTTGCACATGCGTGTGGTACGTAGGCGGTGTTTTTGTGTCTGGGCATACGCGATACAAGCGGTAGGGGGGTATAGGGGACATGTTCGGCTTTGGCATCGTCCTGTGGGAAAGCCATCTGCCGCCAGGAGGTTTGCACATGCGTGTGGTACGTAGGCGGTGTTTTTGTGTCTAGGCATGCTCGATACAAGGGGTAGGGGAGTGGGTGGCATGTTGAGCTCTGGCGTCGTCCTTGTATGAAACGATCTACCCGCCACACAAGGTTTGTACACGGATGTGGTAGGCGGTGTTTTGTGTGTGGAAACGTGCAGGTATATGCGCGGTAAAGAGAGGATAGAGGATAGGGGATACTTTTGGAATTTGGTATCGTCCTGCAAGGCTTGTAGATGCGTACGACAGGCGGTGTGTGTATACTCGTATGTGTGCGCACGGAAAAGCAGAAAGGTCATGCATGGCCGTAGTTGCATGGGAGGGAGGGGGGGGCAGCAATAGATAGTAGCAATGCTGATTTTTCTGCCTTGCGTATTGCTCCGTTCCTCGGGGGCCAGGCGGGAACGGAGGACTTTATGGAGCGACGGATGTCGGACAATTTCGACCTTGACGTCCAGGGGCTGCAGGACGACGCGCCCCCGGACACCAGCGCCTCCTTGGTAGCTCTTGCGGCGCAACTGGTTGAGGTGAGGAGGGATTGTTCGTGTTTTTTTTTTTCAAATGTGTGTTTGTATTGTTTTGTGTTGTTTGTGTGTTTTTGTGTAGTGTGAGTCCATGATTTCGTTGTTGTGTTGTACCTGGCACCTGGTATGTATTTTTGGTTTTGTATAATGTGTGTCCATGGTTTCGTATGCTAATTGTGCGCTCGTGGTTGTTCTTGCGGCGCAGCTGGTCGAGGTGAGGTCGGTGCGTATGTTCCATGATTTGTGAATGTGTATTATGATGCGTTTTTGGTTGCATGTTGTGTGTCCATGGTTTATTCGTTATTCTATGGCCGTGGTTGCTCTTGCGGCGCAGCTGGTCGAGGGGAGGTCGATGCGTATGTTCCATGATTTGTGTGTGTGTATATATACGTGTTTTTCGGCCACGTGTGTTGTGTGTCCATGCTTTGTTTTTACACTTGAAAGTATATTGTTACGGGTTGTGTGCGTTGTGTGTCCATGTTTTGTCCTGTGTCTTCTTCTGTAGTTTAGTTTCGGTTGTGTTTGTCGCGTGTGCTATAATTTTTGTTTCTTGTTATCATTACCGTCTATACCAGGTACGCATTTTCGGTTGGTTGGTTGCCTGTATTCCGTCATCATCGTAATCCCCCTCCCCGTCGCCGCCACCACCACCACCACCACCGACTGCGCCATCACCCCCATCCTCCAGAACGACCCGGACCAGCGACCGACCGCGGAAGACACTCTCCTTTGGCTCGAGGACCTCACCGACGCCCTCCCAGACGACGAGGAGGAGCCCTGGTCCCCGATCGACTACGAGAGCCTCTTCCCCCTCGAGATGGGAGAACGTACGTGCTACGGCATGAAGCCGGTTTCACTCCACTGTACAGTAGATGCTGCAGACGGTACGAGTAGCTCTACTGCATGCTGTAAGTACTTACAGCATGCAGTAGCTCTACCGCTGCTCTTGAGTGCTGCATGTGTTACGAGTGTCTGCAGCTGTACTGTACTGCGGCTCTAACTACTGCGGACAGCAGTAGTATATACTGCGCACAGTAGTATTGATAGTAGCAGTAGCTCTACTACTGCTGCCGTACCTATGGCGCCCCCTCCCCCCCCACCACCCCACACCACCCCAACCCAACCCCACCCCACCCCACCCCACCCCACCCAAACCCCACGCACGCCACCCTCAGGAGAAAACCAGCGATTGGCCCACGCCCGAGAAATGTCTTCGAGGGCAAGAGCGTCGGCCATTTCGCTTGGCAGCGTCTCCGCGTTGTCTGGGTCGGTTTTCAGCGCCGGAGGCGAGGTGGGGGTAGGGGATGGGGGGATGGGGAGGCGGGGGAGGAGCGTCAGCCCGCGCTCTCCGGGAATTCCGCCGCATTCTGCCAGGAGGTCCACACTCGGGCCGGGAGGGGGAGGGGGGGCGGGGGCAGGGGGAGCCTTCAATAGCGTGGGCAGTGGCAGTGGAATAGGAGGAGCTGGGGGAGGGGCGGCGGGGGTTAAGCGGGCACAGTCTCTGCAGGTGAGATGGGAGGGGATATGAGATGGGATGGAATGGGATGGAATGGGATGATAATATATGGGATGGGATGGGTTAGAAGCGAAGGTGGGGGGGGTGGGAGGGGGGCGTAGGGGATATCCAGGGTGGGGTATGATGCAACGGGAGGGGGGATGAGTGGGGTAGGCGGGGGGGGGGGTGGGAGGGCGGGAGGGGGGTAGCGGCGAGCGGGGGTGCAAGCAAGGGTAGAGGGGAAGTGTAATCGAGTTTCTGTTAGTGGACCAAGGCCGAGGCCGAAACTGCGGTCTCGTAGTGAGAGGAGCTTTCCGCGAAACCGGAGGGAGAACGAGCAAGACGAGAAAGCGTGTGTTTTTTGTTTATTCCTTCGTGTCTACGCGGCGGGTGTCTTGAGTGTTCCTGATGGCGGGGAAGGAAAGGGGAGTGATGGAGGGATGGGGAGGGAGGGAGGGAGGGAGAGGGGGAGACTACACGTGCACGCCGTAGGTTCCCCACACCGCACCCTGCCCCCCCTACCCGGATACGAGACGTCGCCGACCGCTGGGTGTTGGAGCACCAACATGCGTCGCCCCTCGGGCTAGTTTTTTGCTCTCCCGTATTCTATGGGACGGAAGGAAGCTTGAGGATGGGGACCGGAAGGAGGAGCGAGATATTGCCCCTTGGCTCCACGATCAGACCGCGACCGACGGCCGCTCGCGAGGCCCGAGGATTTCCCTTGTGAAGCCCCCGCCGTCTACCCCCCGTACCTCCTGTCACCTCCCACCAACCCCCATTCTCCTCACCACCGCCGGGCATCATCACCACCACCAACAACAACAGCAGCACCTACTCCCTTCTCGTTACCGCCTCCTTGCACCAACACCACCAACACCAACACCAATAATCCACTGGCAGCAGTACCAACACTACCACCAACACCACCCACCACCACCACCACCCAACACCACCACCCAACACCATCACCACCACCACCACCAACCACCACCACCACCACCACCCGACACCACCACCACCACCACCTCGCCACCATCTCTAACAACAATAGCAACATCACCACCACCGCCAACCTCACAACCGACACCAACATCAGTACCCCACCACCCTGGCCCTCGTTGGGCGATGCCGGGGCGGTCGACGGAAACGGGGTGGCGAGGCGAGAGAAACGTGCCTGCGTTCGTCGCCTCGACCAGAGCGCTTGACCACGCACGTTTACTGTCGCGTTCCGTTTTGTTTCTCCTTGTTTTTTTAACACTTGCCTCAGTTTTCGCGTCGCAGCGCTTGGAGTTGCACCACGTCGCCGAAGCCTCCTCCTCCTCTCACCCCTACCCTCTCCTCTACACCTACCACTACTACGCC
The DNA here is from genome assembly GCA_031763025.1 of Macrocystis pyrifera. NCBI lineage: Eukaryota > Phaeophyceae > Laminariales > Laminariaceae > Macrocystis > Macrocystis pyrifera. Next base: position 13,655,096 of record JASSKH010000004.1, read on the forward strand.
TACTCCTGCTCCTCCTCGTCCGCCTACCACTACGCCTGCGCCTGGCCCTACCCTTACCCGCGCCTTCTCCTCCTCTGAACCAGTATACCCCTACCTCCTCCTCCTGCTCCTCCGCCGTCGCCGACCCCTACCCTGCCCCTGCGCCTTTTAGTGCTCCGAGCCCTACCTCCTCGCCCTCTTCCTACTATCCCTACCCGTACCCCTACGCCTCCTCCCACTCCTCCTCTTCCTCCGCCTACCCCTCCCCCCACGCACGAGCCTTTACGCCTGCGCCTCCTTATAAAGTCCTTCTCCTGCTCCTCCTCCGCCTACGCGTAGCCTTGCGCCTACTCTTACCCCAATCCTCACCCCCTCTCCTCCTCCTCCTGCGCCTACCTTACCCCCACGCCCACCTCCTTCTTTGTCTCCTCCCCCTTTTTTTTTTTTCCTCCTCCCCGTTCGCCGCCGACTCCGACCCCTGCCCTACCCTCACCTTGCCCCTACCTCCTCCTTCTCCTATCCTTACCCTTGCGCCTGCACCTCCTCCTCCTACCTTTACCCCTACCCCTATGCCTCTTCCCACCCCTCGTCCTCCCCCGCCTTCCCCTATCTCCACCCCTACCCCTTACACCTGCGCCCCCTCCTTACTCCTGCTCCGCCTACCCGTACCCCTGCGGCTACTCCTATTCCTATCCTTACGCCTGACCCCCCTCCTTCTTCTGCCCCTCCGCCGCCGCCGACCCCTACCCTACGCCTACTCTTCCTCCGACTCCTACCCTTGCCCTTACGCCTGCACCTCCTCCTCCCCGCGCCTACTCTACTCCTACGCTTCCTCCCACCCCTCCCCCCCACGCCTACTCTACCCCTATGCTTCCTCCCACTCCTCCTCTTCCGCCTACCCCTACCCACGCCTGCGCCCCCCTGCTCCTGCTCCTCCTCCGCGTACTCCTACCCCTCCTCCTCCTCCTCCTCCTCCTGCTCCTTCTCCTCCTCCTCCTTCTCCTCCTCCTCCTTCTCCTCCTCCTCCTCCTTCTCCTCCTGCTCCCTCCCCCTCCCCCCTGCCCCTGCTCATACGCCATCTCCTCCTCCTCCTTTTTGTTCCCCTACCTCCAGCTGCTTCTCCTCCTGCTCCTCGTCCGCCGCCTATCCCTACCCTCCCTGCCCCCACCACTGCGCCTACCCTTGCTGCTACCCTCGCCCTTGCGCCAGCGCCGGCGCCTCCTCCTACCCCACCCGTACCCCTACGCCTCCTCCCACTCCTCCCCCTCCGGCTTCCTCTGCGCCTACTCCTACTCCCACTGCTATCCCTATCCTCACGCCCGCGCCGCCTCCCCCCCCACCTCCTCCTCCTCCTCCTCCTCCTAGTCGTTGTCGGTATTTCTTTTTTTTGCGTAAAAAAATGTCATGACAATGCATTCCTTGGGCGTAAGAGCACGCCTGTAGTTTGCGGTACATGAGCTTGACGTTTCTTCCCCCCCCCCCCCCCCCCCGCCCCCTGAAGCGCACCCACCGCCCGTAGTGGTGCCGCCTCCTCCGACGCGGTCCCGCATCGTCGAGCGAGCGCTCCTTTCCGAGAGCTCGCTTAGTTCCTCCCCCCCCCTTGACGACGCCTCGCAGGCTGGCAGAGAGGCCAGACAACGTCACAACTCTTTTGGAAACTCGAGAGAAAAATCACGCGAGAAACCGAAACCGCGGAATGTGTCTTGTCCCGGCAACTGCTGACCGTCTGCTGCCCTATCACACCGGGTGATAACGTAACACCGTATCACACTGGCGATAAGATGACACACCGTATCACACGGGTGATGAATACAACACACCATATCACACGGGTGATAGCGTTACACCGTGAACACCTTATCACACGGGCGATGAAGTAACACACCCCTTTGGAAGAATTTTATTTTTCCCGACCACGAGGAGAGTAAATAAACGCCGAGCGGCGCGTCTATTGGAAACATCTAGACGAAATCTGAACTCCAAAGCCGCCGTTTTTCGTTGTGTGCGCCCCCCCCCCCCCCCCCCCCCCTCCCTCCCCCGAGGTTTTGGAGAAAATCGTCTCTGAAAGTCATCCCAGGGGGGGGTGGGGGAGGGTTATCTTTATCACCCAGTGTGATACGGTACTGCAGCAGCGGCAGCAGCACTGCTGTCCGTTCGCGTGTTTCGATGGTCTACGCGTACGTATATACCTGTCTACTACGTAAGCACCGGCCCGTGCTGAAGGCCAAGTTGGTGGGTATTACCACCCCGCGCCGTGTAAGCCAAACAGCAGTGTCGCGCGTGCTTGCCATCGACAGGGTGGCTTCTTCCATTCGAGCCAACCTAAAGGAGACGATGAGCCAGAAACCAGACACGCCTCATTATATGGCACAGCAACCAAACAACACAACACAACACGACACAACACGACACAAAAACGGATTCACTGTTCTCGGTTCCGTTCCCGTGCTCTTTAGAAACAAAATCTTCCTTCCTTTTTGTTTCTTCTCGGCCGTCGTCACATTTTTTTCTTCTTTCTTCTTTTTCTTCTTTTTTTTTTTTTTTTTTTTTTTTTTTTTCCTAATTTTGTTTTCGCTGCTCTGCTCCAGGGTGGTAACAACCCTTCGACCCCTCCGCCCAGAGAAAATTCCGGGAGACTTCTTGGAGTGTTTGCGGGCGGGGGGGGATCGAGATTAAGTCGGGGGGGGGGGGGTGGCAGGCTCGAGAAGGATGGGAGGCTCGGGAAGGGTAAGAGGGGGGACGTTGAACGGTGGGAGGGGGGTTAGAGCGGGAGTGGGATGTGGGAGGAGAGGGAGGGAAGGGGGGAGGGGGGTGGGGGTTGGGGTAGGGGAGAGGGGCGTCGGAGTGGGAGTTGGAGTTGAGTTCGGCAGGAGGGGGGGGGGTAGAACGGGCAAGGATACCATAGTCGCTGTGAGAAAGTACACAGGCCCAAATCGTGCAAACCGGTATATGTTCGTCTGTACGCAGGGAGGGCTTAAGGCTGACAGCGTTAACGGTAGCGGCGGCGGAGGGAGGATGGACGGCGTTCGAGGCGGCGGGGGGGGGGGGAGGGGGGCCGGGTCTCCCCGGATGTCCGGCGGTGAGTTCAAGAGGGTGGTTGAGCGCCGGGTCGTCGGCGTCCTTGGCATCGGCGCTGCCGGCGGGGGCGAGCGCGGAGGGGGGGGGCGGGAGCAAGGCGATAGGGGCCAGCCACGCGCCCATCACGCGGCAGGGTTACCTGTACAAGAAGGGGAAGAGCGGGTTGAAGAACTGGCAAAAGCGGTGGTTTGTGCTGGAGGGATCAAAGCTTATCTGGTGAGCTGCTTGGTAGGGGTGGGGTGGGGTGGGGATGGGTGGTCAGGGTGGTGGTGGTGGTGGTGGTGGTGGTGGTGTTTTTTTGGGGGGGGAGGGGGTTGTGTTGGTATTGGTTGTTGACGTTACTGTTGTGCTGTGGGGGGGGGAGCGGAGGCGGGACAGAGAAGTTGGGGGGGGGGGGGGGGAGGAGGGGAGTCGTGGTGGCGGTGGTGTTGGTGTTGGACTTGGTTGTTGGCCTACTGTAGGTGGTTGTGCTGGTGGGGGGGTCGGGAGCGGGGCAGGGGAGTTGGGGGGGGAGGCGGGGTGGTGGTGGTGGTGGTAGAGGGGGTTGGCGGTCGTGCTCGTGTTGCTGACTGAGGTGTTGGTGGTGGAGTCGGTCGTGTTGGTGTTGTTGTTGGTGTTGGCGTTCGTGGGGTTGATGGTGGTGCGCGGGGCGGTGTTGGTGGTGGTGGTCGTACGAGTGGTAGTGCTTGTAGTGGTGGTGGTGGTGATGGTGATAGTGGTGTTGATGTTGGTGCTGGCAGTGTTGGTGCAAGTGCTGGTGTTGGTGTTGGTGGCGGGGATCGAGATGGTGTTGGTGTTGGTGGCGGGGATCGAGATGGTGTTGGTGTTGGTGTTGGTGTTGGTGTTGTCGCTGTCATTGTCGGCCGGGTGGTGTGTTTCATTGGTTTTTTTTTTCGCTGCTGCTGCTGCTGCTGCTGCTGCTGCTGCTGCTGCTGCTGTTCGTCCATATGTTGCTGTTGCTTCTTGTTGTTGTGTTTTATTGTGCCGTTGGTTTTGGTGTTAGCGTTGATGCTGCCTGTTGGATGCTACCGTTGTTTGGTGTCGTTAGATTGTTGATGGTATTGTGGTGTTTTTTTTTTTTCGTGATGGTGATGGTGAAGCATGTTGTGGTTGTTGAGGTGTTGCGATGGTTGTTGGTAGTAGCGGTGGTGTTGCTGCTGGTTCTGCTGCTGCTGCTGCTGTCGTTGCTGCTGCTGCTGTTGTTGCTGCTGCTGTTGCCGTTGCTGCTACGGGTGCTGATCTGTTCGTGTCGCTTACCACTGTCGCCGCACGGACGACAAGCTCCAAATAGTTTGGCATTACAGTCTACACCAGCATGTAAGTCCGTGGGCGCACGCACGCACGCGCGAACAAGCCCCAAATGTCCTGGACGGGATAAAAGAAAAAAAAAAAAAAAAAACGACAGGAAACGGCATTGTTGTGAAAACGAACAGCGGGCCGTGGCCGTTTCTCTCTGTTGGTGTCTCGTTTTCTTGGACCCGTGCTACGCGCCCAAACACTTCATCGCTGACTGTTAATATTAACATTAATTATCCCCTTCGTGGGTGTGTGTTAAAAGATTGTGGCCCAATAAGAACGGTAAGGTTGGTGTTTCTATGGATTAACCGTATACGTACGAGCGGCGTGTGAGCGCCCAGCGAGTACGCGCAGGATGACAATGGTTGACCCCGCGCCGTACGTACTGTGTGTCTCCCTTGGGTTGTAACTCGGGACACCGGTTTTGCATCACCCGCCCCCCTCCCGCCCTCCCGAATCACGCGGCGGAAGTGTTGCTGCAGTCGCCTCTTTTTGCTCTCTGATTGTCTAAAAGAGGGTTACGGTACGGTACCAGGTAGTTATTAATAATAGACTCCTCAAGTTGCAGTAGGAGCCACGTGGTACGTACGCACCCAACTGTCACGAGGTTTCGCGAAGAATTCGGATGGAAATCAATTTGTTTTTTGTTTTTTTTGTTT
>JASSKH010000004.1:13660207-13742707 GCA_031763025.1 Macrocystis pyrifera
GCCGAGCGAGCACCAAAGCAATGGCAACCACGCGGAAGCAGGATAAATGTAACAGACTCCCTCCCTTCCTCCCTCCCTCCCTCCCCCTCCCTCCCACCCATCCCTCTCCCCCACCCATCCCTCCTCCCCTCCCTCCCCGCACCGCACTGCTCCACACACACACAACCAACCCACCAACCCGCTCTCGGGCGGCGACGTCGACTGCGATGATACAAACAGATGGCGAGGCTCCAGCAGGAGCTCAACCGGTACATGCAGAAGCTGGTGATGCTGGTGGGCACCAAGGAACCCTTCTTCACGGTGCTCTGCGGCATGCTAGACCTCCTGCCCCCGGACCGCTCACGCCTCCCCGCCAGGCGGACGACGTCCTGTCTCAGGTTCAAGCCACGCTCGCGAACAACCGAAGAGGGAAGAATGGTAAAGATGGAGTTGTTGGTGGTGGGGGGCTGGGAGGCGGTACTCTGGGGGGAGGGGGGACGTTGGGGGTCGGGTTGGGGGTGGGGGGGGTGGGGGTGGGGGGTGGGGGTGGGGGGAGGGGGGGGGCACGCCCGCCACGCTGGGTATCCGCGCCACCGGTGGCGAGAGGCCACCTGGGGGAAAAGGCGGGAAGGGGGGCAAAGGAGGAGGAGGAGGAGGGGTCGCAGGGGGGGGAGGGAAGAAAAAGCACACGTCAGCCTCGAAGCTCCTCCTCGGGAAACACTCGAAGCAGCACGGGTCTGGCTCGTCTTCGTCGTCGTCGTTCCTGCTCTCGAGGAAGTCTTCGGGTGGCGGTGGCGGCGGTGGCGGCGGCGGCGGCGGCGGTCCGTTGGCTGGGTTGGCCGGACTAGGCGGCTTGGGGAGCAGGCAGTCCAGCAGCAGAAATTTGGGCGGAAAGCAGTCCAACCTTCAGGCAACAGCAGCGGCGGCGGCGGCGGCGACAGCGGCGGCGGCGGTGGGTGGCCGCGGCCGCCGCGGTTGACAAGCCATCTCCGGCGAGCGGCAGCGGGGCGGGGGGGGATGACAGCGCTTCGACTTCCGTGGCGTGAGATCCCCCCTCGAGGTCTCGAGATTTCGAGATGCCGAGATTTTCGTTCAACCTCGAGATCCGAGATCCTGCCGGCCGACCCTTGCGCACACGTTTTGTGTGTGGTTTGGCGTGTTTTTGCGCGTGATTGCGTGTTTCTTGCACGATTTTTGCACGTATTTTTGCGCAATTTTTTCACGATTTCGCGTGTTTTGCGCGTGTTTTACGTGATTTTGCGTGTGAGTATGCGTGTTTTTTGCGCGTCTTTTGCGCGTCTTTTGCGCGTTTTTTGCAGCGACAGCAGCACACGACACTACGGCGTTTGTTTCATGTGTTGCGGTTGTCGTCGTCGGTCCCTCTGCTGCTGCTGTTGCTGATGCGGTTGCACAGTTATATACAGTAGTATTCCTTGATTTTTTAGTGTTCTGGTTCAGCAACGAATGGACTAGTCTCGCCCCCCAATTCCTTAATCTCTTTTTCTTGATCTGTATTTCCTTTCTCTTCTTGCTGTTTTATTTTTGGTTTTGTTCCGTCTTTGGCTCTTTTTCGCAGGTTTTTTGTTTTTTTTTATTTCGTTTTTTTTTTTTTTTTCGTTTTTTTTTTTTCGTTTTCTAGCTCCCCCTTGCGTTTTCTTCTCTTTTTGATAGACGGGTAGTACTTTTTCGATTTAAGCCTGGTTTGATTTGGTGTGGTTGGGCGCTGGTTTGGATTTTTTGTTTCGCTTTTCTCTCGTTCTCTCTCTCGCTACACAGTACTACCTCTCCACAATTTTTGTTTTTGAGACAATGTATGTGCTGTGGTAGGCAAGTGTCCGCGCAAGTATCGTAGTACCTTTATTTAACTATGGGAAATGTAATATTTTGTTATCCTCGGAAACGTGTTTGCGTATAGATGGTGATTGTGGTGGTGTGGAGGCTGGAAGGGGGGGCAGGAGGGAAAAGGAAGAGAAGAGAAGAAGGGCAAGGGTGCATGGTTCGGTTGCGGACGCTGTCAACGTAAGGGCTTAACACACGCACACACGCCTTTTCGTTTTCGTGGTTGTTTTTTTTGGGGGGGGGGTGCGTGGGCGGGTGCCGTGTCATGCTATATGCCCATGAAAATGCCCGTGCCGTGCCAGCGATCGAGGGCAAAAGCCCCCCCGCTTTCGGGGCCGAGTCTGTCGTAGAACGTGTTCTTTCGTGGTAGTGATAGTCGACGCGCGCGGCTGACCGCCGTCTCTCTCTTCTGGTGACGGACGCCGGGGAGAGGAGGGAGAAGGGAAATGGAGAGGGATGGACGGAGAGAAGGAGGGAGTCGGGGTTACAGCTTCAAGAGAGGATGGGTGGAGAGACACGGAGAGGGCGAGGAGGAGTAGGGGGGGGGATAGGGAGTGTACTCATGCCATGCATGGCCGTAGTCGTACGGCCATAGACCCTCACATCCCTACGATTCCGGGACGGAGCAGGTGGGGAGAGAGGGGAGGAAGGGGGGGGAAGGGGGGGTGTGACAAGCGGAACTGCCCGCCCTCCCCTCCTCCCGACCCGACCTGATCGACCCGACTCCGACCCGTCCCCTACCCTCTCACCGTCTCACACCAATCGCAACTACACGCCCTTACCCCTCACCAAGAACGCCTCCAGGTACCACTCTGTCCGGAAATGTAAGAATCGTTCGGGTATAAATATCAAGACCGAACGGTGCTCACATTTCCGTCCACATAGTGAGGTGTAGGAGACCGGCCATTTTGGTCGCGTCAAGGCCTCTTTTGGCCTTAATATACTAGTTTTAGTGTGTGGCGGGCTGTCAGTCAAGGGAGTCAAACCGCAGTGTCTTGCGTAGCATATTTGAGTGTTGGCCACCTCTCTCACCCGAGCTCTGTTGTTGTGTTTTGTTTTGTGTTTTTGTGTGTGTATGTTCTTGTTGCTTCTTTTTGTTTTGTTTTGTTTTTTGTTGTACGCGTTCTGTGTCTGCCCATACGCGGCGCGTTACGTTCGGAAGTATTTTTTTATAAAAGTATGATAGTATGATGACGCTTGCTGCTTTGCTGCTGTTGCTGTCCTTTTGGTTTCAAGCTCGTGGTGATGCTTGCTTGCTGCATGCTGACTGCTGTGCTTCGGTGTAGTAGCACATAGTGCTACTGCTGGGCTGTGATGTAGGTATACTGCTGCTTGGTTGTGATATGTCGTGTTGCTGCTGTGGTGTAGTAGTGCTGGGCTGTGATGCGTAGTTATTCTGCTGCTCGGCTGAGACGTAGTGCTGCTGCTGCTGTGCGGCGATTTGATATAGTGCTGCTGCAGCGCTGTAGTGCCTGCCCCTGGGTGAGAAGAGTATCGCTGGTCATGGGCGTGGATTCCTCTATGGCCACGATGCTGGTGAAGGTCATGGCCATCATGTTGGTAATGACCATAATATTGAACATGAACATGATATTTGGTTGGTCATGGTATCGGTGTTGGAGCATGGACATGGCGTTGCGGCTGACGGATGGGGGGGGGGGGGGGGGGTATTTTTTTGTTGTTGCTTGCCTTAGTCATTTGACCATTGACCACGCATATGCCTTTTGAGACGGAGTGGGGGGGGGGATAAGGGTGTTCTGAGGTCTGAGGTCTGGGGATCGGGCAGGAGCTGGTTGGGACGCGGGCAGGGGGGCGGGCGGCGGGTTGCCCTTTGCTTTGCTTTGCTTTGCGCGGATAGCTGGCGTAGCTGGTGAAGATACGCTTTCAACATCTGGGCTTACCTTGGGGTTCGAATCGTTCCTGCTCGGTTCGGTTCGGTGCGGTTCGGTTCGCTTTCCCCGTTGACACACGGAAAGAGCAGTGTGTTGTTGCTGTGTGTGAAGCTGTTGCTAATGACGCTGTTGCTGCTGCTGCTGCTGCTGCTGCTGCTGCTGCTGACAATGATGCTGTATGATTGGCAAGGTGCTCCTGATACTGTTGTTGCTGCTGCTGCGGCTGCCGCTGTTGTTGTCGCTATCGTCGCTGTGACTACCACGTACATACGCATGCACTCAATGTCCGTCCCTGGTTTTATTTTATTGTTGCACTTGCTGGACAGGCGTTCAATTTTTGAACTCCAGGTCGAGTCTAGTTCGTCCTTAATGTTCGGAAGACTCTTTTGATACGCTTCCGAGCGCTTGCTCTTTTTTTTTTCAAGAGACGATTGGGACCCCCCCCCCCCCCTACCCCCATTGCCCTCTCGCCTCCCCCCCCAAAAAAAAAACAAACCCCGAACCACCCGGGTAACGCGCGCAAATTGCACGAGCGAGCGAGTATGGTTTGTCGACCGATCGATATCACCGTATGCAATAATGACGAGAAAACAACGCAATTAGATGAGAGGAACTCGGCATCACAAGCGAGGGGTCGCGCTCCCTGGAGGCGTCCAGATAGGGAATTTTTGGCCGGCTCCTCTTTTTTGCTTGCGGTCTCACACAGTACCGTAGGTGTGTATTTTTGTGTATTGTGAAGGTTTCTTTGCGCGGCGATCGCGGGTTTTTAGGGAAGGCGGATGTGGGGGGGGGGGGGGGGGGAGAGGGAGGGAATAGTAATTTACCAGTAAAATTCCCCGGTTCCTTTGCGCACGGGGTTAATATGATTTGATTGATTGATGAGGAATGGGAGGTGACGACATGGATGGCTTTTTTCCTGGAGGGGGGAGGGGGGGGGGGGGGGGGGGGGGGGGGCGTTTTGTCTCTCTAATATCCTGCCTTGCGTTGGTTTCCTCTCGATCTCGTGACGAAAAAAGGAGAGTCTGGGTAGGATTGGGTGAGATTGGGTTTGTGTTGCCTTTGATTGATTGATTGGTTGATTGGTTGATCAGGGGTGGGGGTTTGGAGGAAGGTGGAGGGGGGCGAGAGGGGGGCGGGATAAATCTTGGCCTTGTTTCACCCCTGTAGGCGATTAATACAAACCGCATCATAATGTAAAGAAAAACCGAAATCTGACTCGATCGTCGAACCCGCCGCCGCTACCACCACCTTCAGAATCATTGCTTCCAGCAGCAAAATCGCGACCCGATGCGGTGGACCCAGGCTAGGGTGGGAACAATAATTGCTCCAGCATAGCATTTGTTTGGTCCGAATCACTCACAATAGAATGTACGCGAAGGAGATTCAGTAGATGACCACGCCTCGCAAGATTAATACGTACTCTAGCCACCCATCGAGAACAGGTTGGTACTATTATTATTATTGTCGCGTTGTTAATGTTGCGTAACCACCGGGTACTTCCGACCAATCCCTGGAGAAAGAAGTTGTTTTTGTAGAGAACGATGGCGTAAATCGCGGCAGCTCGGTTCGGGAGCAAGCCAACGGTTCAGAAGACTCAGATTGTGGGAAACAACACCCCCAGCAACGCTCAACCACAGCAATGAACAGCGTGATGATGGTGATGATGTTGATGGTGATGACACGCTAACCGACGGACATAATATGCCATGCCGGCCTTCACACAGCAACTACTGCGGCCAGCACACAACAGCAAAGAAAGCCAGTGATCTCGTGAGCACCCGACAGCATCATCGGATGATGATGAGTGATGACGACGCGCTACCCAAGCAATTCAAGGCCGGTCTTCCCGCGTAACTGCAGCGAGAGCAGCACTGTTGTCAGTGCGCATCCGCGAGCGTTGTGGAAAGCCGAGTTCGATTTTCGGATTGGACAGCATGTATGTTACAAAAAAAAGCGTCGTTTGTGCGGCGTCCCCGGTGGCTTGGTAGGTGGTCCGTCCGCGTGCCTATCAAGATCAATTTCGTGGGTTCAAATCTCACGGAGTGCATGCTCGTAGGGACTTTTTCTTGCATAAAAAATTGATAAGCTTAAATTAAAGCGCGAGAGCGTGAGTTAGCTACATTCGATGAAAATCGACGAGCAGTGAGAATGCTGAACCCTATGCGCGACAAAAAATAAAGGCACGTACCGGGGGGGAGAAGGGACGACACCTGTGACCACGGCTTGTCCAGAAGATCGTCGAGGGTAAAACTTCCTACGAGTGGGCTGGAAAGTAAAAGTGATGAAAAAAAAAAAAAAAAAAAAAAAAAAATCATAGTACAGCAGAAAAAAGGTTATGCCCTTACCTTGCCGTGTGGTACGCCAGTATTTATGCCGCTAGTAGTAGTGCGGCACTGCTACAGTCAGTAACATCTAGAGAGACCGCTGTGGGAACCCGAGTTCAATCATGGGATTGGACACCATGTTACGAACTTCGTCTGCCCATTTTCCTTCTTAATAATACAGAGGTTACCCTCGCCGTGTGGGCTATTCACCACGCAGCGAGATATTCTGAAACCCTCCGCACTGCTGCCGGTATTCATCACCCAGCGAGGGCGCTGTGTGTGGAAGCCCGAGTGCGATTCTCATGTTGGACACCATGATGTTACGGACATCGTTGGCGCGTGCATCACTCATAAGTATATGCATGTGTCACTGCACAGATCGCGCTCAAACCTGGACAACTGTTGTGACCGCATGGTCTTCCCGTGTCGACTCCTTTGGCATTTAGCCGGAAAGTGGCTGTACGAAGAGATGCGTCCGGAAACAAAATCAACAAAAAATGACGAAATACCTACAGGCTTATGTTTAAATACTTCATTGTATGGAGGCAATCAATGAATGATTGTGCGTACCAGTTATACTTTTTATTATTATTGTCATTATTGCTATCCGTTAATGTGCAACATGATTATATTTCAAGATGTCGATCAATTAATTGTTAACTGTACAGCAGTACAGCAACTACTACGTGGTGCGTACCAAATGTCAAAAGTACAGCAGGTCGAAACTTTGTCAAGACCGCACACTGCATGTATGTATAATCCATAATTCTACGAACGTATTACTACAGACGCTTCAACGTAATACTCCAAGCAACTTTAGGATCATGTGTGAATAGAAGGTGTTCGAATGTTATCACACGAAGCGATTGGTGGAGAACCGACCACTCGTCATAATAGGAGAGGTGAAAAACAGTCAAAATGATTTATCAACAAACAGCGAGAAAAACATCAGAAAATGCGACCCAAATCACACCGTGGAACAAGCAGACACCGGAAACAGAACCAAACGAACTAAATCGTGACCCGAATGAAGCAACCGGACTCAATTCAGCAAAGCAAATGTAGCATTTGAGCGAAAAATCAATGGACACATCAAAAGCCGAATTGAGCCAACGAACCAAAATCATGGAACAAACGAGCGAGCGAATTAATCGATCCAACGACCCAAATCTTGGAACAAACGAAGTAACCAGTCGGTCCGCCGAACCAAAAAACTTACTCACAGACGAACAAACCAAATCATGCAACAAAACGAACCAACGAACCAAAGCATGGAACAAACGATCCAACCGTTCAAATCGTGGAACAAAAAAAACAACGAACGGAAGCAATCACGGAATGAACGGACGAGCAGTAGTAATGACTGTATCACTCAACGCGTGTCATTGTCTCGTCTGAAGCTTTAGTATTCTTGCCTTATGTAATGTCCGGCGTTAAGCGTCCGGCGTGGTCTGTTTAGCTCGCGTTTGAATCTGGAGCGCGCGTGGGGTGCTTACTCACTCACGCGCTGCTCTTTCCACTACCCTGTTGCTGCTACTGATGGCGATTGTGCAATTTCTATTACAACCGCAGTTTGCTGCTGCTGCTGCTGCTGCTGCTACGTCTGTTATGGCTGCCACGCACAGCTGGTGCTGCTCACAGCTGATACTGCTTGTTGTTGCTGCTGGTACTTTGCTGGCACAGCTTCTCCTTCTACTCTGTCATACTCGTACACACCTCTCATGTTCGATGCGACCACTGCTGCTTTTCACAATGTACAGTCACAGATGATGCCGCTGCTTCTATCACTACTGCCTGCTACAGCTGCCTCTCGCAATGACACAAGAGCCGCTGGTGCTGCTACTTCCACTATTGACTGGCACAGCTGCTGCCGGTACTGCCGCTGCCGCTGCTGCTACTGCTGCTGCCGGTATTGGTGCCACTGTTGCTTCTTGAACTAGTTGGCACAGATTCCGCTGTTATTGATGATGAGGATGAGGATGATGCTGCTAGTGTCGACACAACCACCACCACCGCCGCCGCCGCCGCCGGTTCACCAATAATACCGACGCGCGCTATTGCCTCCACCGCCTCCACCACCTCCACCACCACCATCACCACCACCGCCATACCCGCTACGGCTACCGCTTCCATACCCGCGCACATTGTCCGAGTACGAAGACGAAGGAGCGCCACCACCGCCCCCACCCTGTCCACCCCTGCCACCACCACCACCACCACCCCTGTCACCATTGCTCGGAGGGGTTTCTATGCGGTAGCGGCGTGTGTGGTCGTACTGCTGCTTGGAGTCCGGGGAAGTCAGAATGCGATAAGCCTCAGACACCAAGCGGAAGCTCTGGGCAGCACCATCTGATTTGTTCTTGTCTGAGCACATTTAGGAACAAGAACCGGATCGAGCGCATGGATTCGGAAGAACGGGAAGGGAGTGCGGAAGGAGGGTGGAGGGGGGGGGGGGGGGGGGGGGGGGGGAGGGAGGGGAGAGGGTAGGGTAGGGGGGAGGGGGGCAGGGGAAGGAAAGGGGGAGGAGAGGGAGAAGGCGGGTGCGGTGAGCACAGTAGGGGGGTACTCATGTCACGCATGGTCGTAAGAGCCCATCTTAACGGGGAACGCTAAATTTCGTTATTGGGAAATAAAATTTCAATTCCAATGAATTTTAATTTGATTTCGAAAAAAAAAACGTGCTTGTATCCTATCTGGAAACCGCGCATTTATTGTCAAACAAAACGGTAATCGAAACAACCTGGAATAACGCAGCGCGTCACACAACGCCCAGCCGACAAACAGCGACGAGCGTAGACGAGAGCGAAGGTTTGCGTGCGCACCGCCAGCCTTTTTTTCTTTTTTGTGGCGCAGGATAGGAAGCTATCACTCTCAGGGTGTCTTGGGTAGGCGGAGGGAGCCCTCAAGCGCCACGTGCGGAACAGCAACGGTGATGCACCTATCGAGGTCTCGAGCATATCCTCTGTTTTTTTGCTCGTTTGCTCGGTTTTCGTGATGGTTGGCCGATCGAACAGGCCGAAAAATTGGGCTCGCGGCCGTCATGATTTCTTTTGAGGCGCCACCGCCGGGGTACGATGTGCTATGGTCTGTGGCCGTGGGCGCGGCTATTGCTCAGGTCGACAGTCGTTGAGGTTCGCGTGTTATCGCCTCGACGGTGGTCACCGAAGCGGCCAAGAATCACCCCAGACTCCACCGGGGGTGTTGACCCACCATGAACATGCTACATCAAGGCTGATCAACTCCCAAATTCGAAATTGAAAATTAGAAAAATCACACGAAATAAATCCCAAAAGACTTTTCACTCAAATTGTTTTTTTCTAATTTGCCCCTTCGAATCCTGTCTGGTCATTCACTCTTTGGCCAATCAGATGCACCAAATTAAATTAGGAAAAAAAAAATTGAACCAAATTGAAAGCACCAAAAGTCCTCGATAAGATGGGCCCTAACCGTTTGACCGTAGACCTTCACATCCCTACAATACCGGGACGGAGCACTTCGGGTTTTGTTCATCGACCAGGCAGACATTGCTTGCATCGAACGCGAGGCACCATGAGATGTATGCCGGGTCGCGACAAGGGCGAGCTGCAACCCACTACAAACCGCTTGTGGGGCGTACTTTCTTGCATATGGATCACATTGTTGAATTAATAGATCGCGGGGGGGGGAGAGAAAAGGGGAAAGCGAGGGTGAGGGGGGGTGGAGGAGAGTGAGTCGAGATTGGGGGTAGGAGAGGGGGCAACGAGGGGTGGTGGTAGGGAGAAGGGGGATAAACCCCAATTCGAGCATACACGAGGTGGGGGACTGGAGAAGTGGACGGGTCAGGGTGACGGGGAGGATACAGTGAGGGGGTAAGTAGGCGTGGAGGGGGGGGGTAGCGAGTTGGGGTGGGGGGGGGTAGTGGCGGTCGAGGAAGCAGGTCGGGGGAGGAGACCCGGGGCGGGACAAGTAGGGAGGGAAGTGAGCGACACCTGGTTTGCATGCGGCACAGGTGCGAGTCGGGGGGGAGTGATTGGGAGGGCCACATCGAGGCGCGGGCGACTGGCGAGTGCGTGCGGGCGTGCGTGGGGGTGGGCCGACAGGAGAAAGAGCACAAAGGACGGAGGAGGGATGAGGCGAAGGCGGGAGGGCGGGGGCGGGGGGTGTACTCGATGGGAGAGATGTACTCGATCTCATGCACATAGTCTATGTGGGGGGGGGGGGGGGGGGGGGGGGGGGCGTACTCATTCGTTGCTTGCCTTAGTCATTTGACCATTGACCACGCATCCCTTTCGAGACGGAACACCGTTCCTACTCCTAATAGAGACACCTCCAATAATTGGGCGCTCATTACGCTGTTTCCATATATTACATAGAAACTTTTTGCTAATCTTATCCCTTTCCCGTTTGACCTCCCGTGGCCACCATCTATCTCCTAGGTTAGCGATCGTTTTCTCGCTGCTGTCCATTGTACCAAACTCCTCCATGTCACACTCGTCTATTTCCCTCATCTCCTCTTCTAACACATCCCGTTCCTCCTTGCATATTTCACATTCTCCTACTATGTGAGTTCTACTCTATTGCTTTGCCACATGGGCACATCTGTGCATCTACTTCCTCCTCCTCCCGGGGGGGGGGGGGGGGGGGGGGAACCTACCGGGATGGTACTTGAGGGCTAGCTTGCGGAAGGCCTTCTTGATAGCGTCTTCGGGGGCGTCTTTGCTCAGTCCAAGCCGCCGATAGTAATTTTCACTATCGATCTAAAAGGTAGTTTTGAGACAGAGACAGGCAGAGACAGAGCGAGACAGGGAGGGAGAGGGGAGACAGACATCAGAGTAGTAGTTGGCGTAGTAACAACAACAGAACGTTGCACGACACATCGGACATGCTCTTCACCGCCTCGGCTGGGAGACAGGGAGAGGGAAGACAGGTAAAGAGAGGGAGATAAACAAGGAGAGCGAGGGGGGCAGAGAGAGAGGCGGGAGAAGACGGCACTCACATACAGACACACACAATGAAGTCGACAAAAAAAAGGAGGGCGAGATGAACCAAACGCGACGAATAAACGCGATAGCATACCGACGCGAGTCGACGAAGGAAGAAAGGACGGAAGTATTATCTCTCGCGATGAAAACGCAAGGCACGATCCTTAGCGGGGAGGGAGGGGGAAGGGGAGTCCGCTACATGGTGATGGTGAGGATGTTGTTATCACATTAGCCTACTTCTTCCCTGGAATCCTTCCTGTGGCCATAAAACAGGCTGCAATAACAAAATTCATCTCGATGGGAGAAATCGAACAAGCACGAAATACTGCGCACGGCAGTACCATACCAGTCCGTAAGGGAAAAGGTACTATTACGGTGGACCATAGTAAATAGGACCAAATATTGTTCGTAAAAATAGGTGAATATATAGGTTTACATGTATACCATAGGTCCTATTAACTATGGACCCCCGTAATAACGAGCTGCGGTATACCATCCCGTATCCCTTGCGACCAAATAATACCAGGAACATATATATCCATGGTATTATACGTACACTCGAAAAAAAAGAACAGGAAAGAAGAAAAACACGAAGAGGGAACGGAAAGAAGAAATAAGAGAAAAAAAAAAAAAAAAAAAAAGGGAAAGAACAAAACTAAGAAAAACGAAGCAAACACGCATGCACTCAGGGCGCAGGCGGAGTCTCGAGGGCAAGGTTGCTGTTTGCTGGCAAGATCAGTCCCATGATGCAGCCAGCTGATGGGCCAACCAAACTGAGGACGTCCCAAGAAGACCACCAGACGGAATGCTAAAAGACAAGAAGAGGGTAGGTAGGGACAAAGAGCTAACAACAAACAAAAAACGAGCAGTCCTGTGTCCAGTTGGAGGGTCGAGGACGACACAACCGACACAAAGAGGACAGAGGCAGACGGACCAGGGGGGGGGGGGGGGGGGGGGGGGGGGGGGGGGGGGGGAGGGCTAAAAATAGTCAGAAAAAAAAAGGAAGAGCTGCGAAGGACCCCACAAATATATCAATGAAGTGACTTAAGACAAGGAGGGAGAGAGAAAAGAAGGGCGGAGACAATAACTGGGAAAAGAAAAAGAAAAAGAAAAAGCGTGTGGATGCCATGGCGCGGTGCTCGTGGCGAGTGCCGAAACGCCGCACCGCCGCAGGGCTTTCCACAGTGCGTGGAGCGTGAACATCCACGAACACACACGCACAAAACTGCAGCTACAACTACTACTACTACTACTACTACTACTACTACTACTACTGCGTACCGCGCGGACTTCGCAGACATCGGAACGCCCATGCGACCGACCGTACCGTATTCGTTTACAAGAGCCCACAACAGTCTTCCCCGCTGGTATCCGTGTGCAAGAAATTACGCCGTGTGCAAGAAATTACGCAACAAGGTGCCGAATCAGCTCTCACCCTACGACTCGACGAACACCCTGCCGGCGATCAACCGATGTCTGCCTGGTCGGTGAAATTTCGATGATGCACTCGCTCTGTCAGGGCGATCGTAAGGATGCGAGGGTCTATGCTATGTCTATGGTCATACGACTACTACGGTCATGCATGGCAGGAGCAACACACACACCCCTCCCCCCTCCCCCCTCCCCGCTCCCTAACAAGCTTCACGATCTAGAGATTTCAGGGCGGATAGGATTGCTGATCTGTGCGATACAGTTCATATTTTCTGGGTGGGAGTCAGCCGCAGGCAGCACCATCTGCATGATTTAGGGCACGTATCCCGTGGGTTGGATCTGTGCTGACACAGATCCTCCACAGTTTCTCATGACGGCGGGTTAGGATCTGTAGATGATCTATCTGTAGATCGCGATCTATCTATCTGATGTGCGCAAATTTCACACGCCGCTAACCCCCATCACCCCCCTCACCTTCCTGGGTTGGAACTGCACAATGCCGATCCTGCACACAGATATCTCACAGTGGCAGGTAAGGAACTACATGATCAGCAGCAGATAGACCAGATGATCTATCTGTAGACAGATCAGATGATCTAAATCGTGATCCGTCTTTTCCGACGCGTGCAAACTTCACACTCCACCAACCCCATCACCCTTCCTTCACCTTCTGATATATCTGTAGACAGATCAGATGAACTAAATCGTGATCCGTCTTTTCCGACGCGTGCGAACTTCACACGCTACCAACCCATCTCCCTTCCTTCACCTCCTGATCTATCTGTAGACAGATCAGATGATCTAAATCGTGATCCGTCTGTTCCGACGCGTGCAAACTCCACACTCCACCAACCCCATCACTCTTCCTTTCACCTTCGGAGATCGGACGACGTTGCCACCTCTGGCCGGTGTTTTCATCCCGTCACCCGCCGCCGCCGCCGCCGCCCCCGCCGCTGCCGCCTTTGAAGAACGCGTCTCCGGCCTCGGGAACGGAGAGGAGGGGCCGTGGCGCCTGGGCGTGCTGCTGCGGTACCAAAGCGCGCGGAAAAAAAAAAAAAAAAAAAAAACGTAGTCGAGAAGACAGCGGCAAGACAGCGGGTGCTTTGTGTGTGTGCGAGCAAAGAAACGTTCACAGCTTGGGGCAGATCGTGATATATTTGTCTACAGATAGATCATCTAGTTCCTCACCCGCTGCTGTGAGAGGTCGTGCAGGATCCGCCTTATAGGGCAGATCCCAACCCAGGAAACATGTACTACTGTAGATTGATCATGGCAGATCAGACGGGTTTCCACCAGGTAGTATGCGCTATTATAAATAAATCATACGTGTACAAGATGGGAATAAATCAGCCTCGAACGATCTAGATCATGATGTGGGAGTCGAGGGAATGCCGGAGGTATGTATAGAAACGCTACACGCCGGTCGGTGCAGAATCTCGCGGGTGGCAGCTGGCGGTAAAGAAAGCGAATAAAAAAAGTATATAAACAAAAATCACGCGGGGAAAAAAAAAAGCGCAAACAGCTAACCACCTCGACCATTTGGTAGGGGGTAAGCTCGGCTGCTCTCCGCCGCCCGCCCCGCAAGCGCTTCTTTATCGGATGTAGCTCATCCTTCATGCGACTCGCCCAAACACCTCACTCACTGCGCTTTCGGGCTTGGTACGATAAATGTCAGCCAGGTCAACGAAAACTCGACGCGCTCCGTCTCGGCGGTGTCGGGATACGAAGGTCTATGGTCACACATACGACTACTGCCATGCATGACATGAGTATATACCCCCCCTTCTGTTGCCCACCCCCGCTTTCACCCCCCACCGACTGTCCTCACCCACCCACCCGCCCCCACCCACCCACCAATCTCCGGCCTCACCTATCGACCCACTGACCCAATACCCCCCCTCCTCACACCTCCTCCACCAGCCCCCCCCCCCTCCTTCTCTAACCTCTCCTTCTGTCACCCCCCCCCCCCATTCACCCACCTCGCAGAAGCACCACCACCACCACCACCCCTCCTTCCCGAAGCTGCGCGCATCCTCTCTGCAGCAGCGGCAGCAGCGGAGGCAGCCTTCTTCTTTTCATCGACTCTAGCCCGTTCCTTGGCAGCCGCTTGCTCTCTCGCTGCCGCCGCCGCTGCCGCCGCCGCCGCAGCCGCCGCAGCAGCCTCTCTGTCGCTCTCCAACTTGTCCCGCCTCCTCCTCTGCAAACCCGCCTCGCTCTGTCTCTGCTCCGCCTTCCTCAGGGGCTCAAACGCAGCTTCTTCGAGACCGGGATCGCACTTGACGCATCCCTTCAAATCACTGCGTAAAAAAATGCAGAAAACACACAAGGAGATATAGAGGGGCGGCAAGGGGGGTGGGGGGATGGGTGAGTGGGGGGGGGGGGGGCGGGGCGGGGGGGGGGTGTACTCGATAGGAGAGATGTACTCGATGTCATGCATGGCCGTAGTCGTACAACCGTAGACCCTCGCATCCCTACAATGCCGGGACGGAGCACGTCGGGTTTTCACCGGCCAGGAAGACATTGCTTGCACGAAGCGCGAAGCGCCGTGAGGTGTTCGGCGAGTAGTCGCATGAAGGGTGAGCTGGACCCTACTAAGAACGCGCGCGTGAAGCGGATTTTCTTGCGTATGGATGACAGCTTTAATGAGGTAATTATTTTTCCGGGGCGGCCACTTCCAGAGACAGCAATGGGGGTACTATGTAATAGGGGGGGGTGTTTCAGGCACTGAGTTCCAAAGGCAGGTGGCAGCGGCGGAAGCGGTCACGGGGGAGGCAGTGGGCGGGGGGCGGAGGGTTCTTGCAGCCACGACACTCTGAAGGTGGTGGTAGTGGTGGTGGCAGTCGCAGTGGCAGCTGGGACGGGTGGGTGGATTGGGGTCGGGGTTGAGGACCACTGGGGGGTTAGGAACAGAGGGCGGATAAGGGGGCGTAACTGAACACGAGTATACATTAGTTATGCTTCTGTTCAAGAGACGCATCGGGCGGAACAGTGTAGGGAGTACCGCCGCTTCTTCTACACACTCCCCCCCCCTCCCGACCCCCCCTCCCCCCCCCCCCCCCCAAACCACGCCAACCCCCAACTGGGCTCTCTTCCCGCTCACGCTCACCTGATAGACTCCGCGAGGCGCGAAAGGGCCAGGTAGGCCCTGCCCCTCACGAGCAGGGCCGCGCCGCGTGCAGACGCGAAGCTGCACGCGGCGGCGGTAGCGGCGGCGGTGGTGGCAGGGGTAGCGGCGGCTCCCAGCCCTCCTGCTCCTCCTCCTCCTCCTCCTCCTCCGCCCTGGATGTCCGCGCGCGATCAGTATCGACGCGAATGGTGAATATAAATCGTTTCTTCAATCTGATAAACGGCACTCGAGCCGCTGACACTCGTACAGCAGCATCACCACTATAATAGTAACAGCCGCAGCAGCGGCAGGAGCAACTGCAGTAGCAGCAGTAAAATAGCAGCAGCAGCAGCAGCAGCAGCGGCGGCGGCGGCAGGAGTAGCAGACTACAGCTATGTGCAGAACAAACAGACAACCGAACGTAGACTATCTGCGGTGGGATTTGGTGTAAATACTGACGACTGCGGTAGACTACTTGCTGTGGTGGAACCACCGCCATGCAGTAGACTACAGCGGTGAAACAACTGCGGTACCGCTGTACACTGCAGTAGACTACTGCGGAATAACTACTGCAGCAGAAGACTACTACAGAGTGCCTACTTCAGTAGACTACTGGGGAATAACTACCGCAGTAGACTACTTACTGCGGTATAACTACTACAGTCAGACGGCTGTGGTAGAATCAAAGCTACTGTAGAACTAAAGCAGTAGTCGGCGGAGAAAAACATTGCGAGTACTCGTACGGGTATTTCGGATCATTTTGAGGGGAGGGGGAGGGTGTGTGGATGAGGGAGAGAGGTGGCGAGGGGGGGGGGAGAGGGGGAGGCGGGAGGGGGGGCAGGAGGATGGGGAGGGGGGGAGGGGGGTACCCAATTGTCATGCATGGCCGTAATCGTATGATCGTAAACCTCCGCATCCCTACAACGCCTGTGGAGGACGTCGGGTTTTCACCGACCAGGCAGGCATTAACTGCATCAAGCCCGAGGCGCCCGAGGGGGGAAGAAGGAATCGTGTACAGGGCATGGAGGAGCTGGAAGTCGGGGAGGGGAGGGGGGGGGGGGGTTACTCGATATCATGCTTGGCCGTAGTCGCATGACCATAGACCCTCGCATCCCTACAATGCCCGGACGGAGCATGTCGGGTTTTCACCGATCAGGCAGACATTGCTTGCACAAAGCACGAAGCTCCGTGAGGTGTCGGGCGAGTCACACGAAGGGTGAGCTGCATCCTACCCAGAACCGCTTTTGAGGCGGATTTTCTTGCAGATGGACGACAGCACCGATGAATTGATTTAAATTTCTGGTGTGGTCACTTCCAGAGACAGCAATGGGTCTACTATGTAACTGCCTTACCAAATGCATACACACTTACGTGATACGATGATCCCCCTTGTGCGGAGGAATGGTTTTCCCGACACAAAAATGCCAAAGCGGGGGGGGGGGGGGGGGGGGGGGTAGGGGGGGGTGGCATTGACAGTCACGTTCTCACCCTCGACAGACAAGAGGGACAGAGCGCGGTAGCAGTCGTCGAGGGCCTCAAGTGCCTTGCCCTGTCCCAGCCTAGATGACCCCCGCTCGCAGAACGCCTCGGCGTTCGGGACGACGCTGTTCGTGTCGGTCTCCAACAGCTGAAACGCCCAAAAGAAGCAATTGCAATCGTGGCGCAAGGTGGTCATGACCTGGGATTTGTGCTGGCCCGTTCGCATGAAAACACGCTGCTTGTTGTAGCATTGTTAGCATGACGTACGAACACTATTTACGGGGGACCATAGTAAATAGGACCAAATATTGCTAGTAAAAACAGGGAAATGTATAGTTTTTAGTGTGTACCGTAGGTCCTATTTACTATGGTCCCCCGTAATAACAGTTATTGTTAAAAGATCACTACGAGCACTTTTGTTGACATTATTATCGTTTCCATTACCACCACCATTTGCCTTTCTCACTATCAATAGCATTACCATTGTCAAAATCATATCGTCAGGCCTGGGTACTGGCACAGTATGTACTGGCGGTAGTAATCTACTGGCAGTAGTAATCTACTGGCAGTAGTAATCTACTGATTGACCTGGCCAGTATATTCGCCAGTAGCGTTTATCTTACGTACGCCCGAGAAACACGCTATTTCACAGTACGGAAACCCGCCAAATGCGTTTCGGGAGCAGAGAGTAGAGAGGAGAGACCGTGTACTGCTGCAATCGAGTATACTGATTGATAATGACGACAGTATAACCGCTGATGACTGAGCCAGCCAGTGCCCAGCCCTACACACAATAATTTCCACCACCAATTGCCATAATCGTCATCTTTCATCACCATCGTCAAAATCATCATCATTTCCCATAGTCGATGCCATCGTCAGCCCCACCCTCAAGCTTGACCCTGAGTCCTTACCACTACCACCACCATTCTCAGTTCCATCCATTTGTCACCAGCTATATCATCACCATTGTTGCGGTCTTGGCGTACTACTGTATCATTCATCTTTTTGTCATTTTATTCCAGGGGTGTTCTTTCCTATCCGCTCGTGCGAGCGGAATCGAGTTTCTAATTTCCAAAACCGCCTACAAATAGGCTGGCTCGTCGAGATGGCTCAAACTTTTTTTTTAACCTCACTAAGTAAGATGTTGTCTTTAGGCGCGACCGCAACCTCCCAAACGCAACCTCCCAAAAAACAATAATGGGTCCGGTCGTGATGCGAAACATTCTTGGCACAAAACAAACACACACACACCAAGCTCCGAGAGGGTGGTTGTACAAAAAGGCCAAAGCCCTTGAGAGTTCGCTTGCTTGCCTGCGTGAACAAACGGACCGCGCCGTCTTGATCGCCGTTCGACGCCAGTCGCTTCCCCTGCTCCGAGAGCTGCGCGGCCAGCTGCCACCGCGCACCGTCCTCTAGGCACCACGCCAGCGAAGGGTCGCGGCACCTCAGCGCCTGCACTCACAGAGAAAGGAGAGAGAGCGAGCGAGGAAGCGGAGAGGGGGGGGAGAGGGAGGGAGGGAGGGAGGGAGAGGGGCAAGGAGGGAGGGAGGGAGGGAGATAGGCAGGAAGGGAGGGAGAGAAGAAATAATCGGAAAATGATGATGGACTGGGAGACGTGACGGCGGCCCCTCGAGCCTCCCTCATGGCGTCCAAATCTCTCTAACAATAGACGGAAAAAGACACTCCAACACACCGAAACAGTAGTGAAACAAAAGCCTACAGCAACCACCAAAACCGAACGCAAAAATATATACATCATTCACTACCTCGAAGACCCGATGGAAGGTTGACACTGACACCCCCCTCCCCCCCACCGCCCCTCCCCACAACACAACACACCACACATCACACTGCACCCCTAAAACCCCACCCTGCCCCCCACGCTATTGCTCTTTCCCACACCCACCTGCCCTACGAGCATCGCGTCTTGCCGGCGTCCACATCCCCTGAGAGCCGAGGCGAAGTATCTAGCAACTCCCGAACCCATACCGAGCGCAGCCTTCGGGTCACCGGAGCGGCAACAGCAGCAACAGCAACAGCAACAGCAACAGCAACAGCATAGTCAGAATTAGCGATGTAGAGATGGCGTTCTGCGCCAGTGTTAGCTTTAGCGTTTGAGATGGTGGTACCGTTATCCCTAGCTCCAAGAGTCAGCGTCGGGGCTACAGCGTTATCGTCGGTGTGGGCGTTAACCCTACTAGGAAAATGCCGAAATTTCGGGAAAATACTGAAAAAAAAAAAAAAACTGAAAAACAGTCCTCGTTACTATTTTTCAGTTTTTTTTCAGTATTTTCCCGAATTTTCAGAGATTTCCTACATAGGAAAATATCGAAAAATACCGAAATTTCGGGAAAATACTGAAAAAAAAAAAACCCTGAAAAACTGTCCTCGTTAAGGTCGACCCTTAGTGTTGCAGGCCCGTTTAGTCGGACAAACTGCGTAGATTTTGAGTGATTTGTCCCCAAAACGGGACGGGACTGCAGTCCTAAAAAGGTCAAGCGATGACCCTACCTTCGGCGTCTCAGTGTTTTCATTGGCGGTGGCGTTGGCGTTTTTGTGCTGGTGTTCATATCTACCGTCTATAGGGCTACTTCTAGCGTTAACCCTGATAGGTTGCTAGCGTTATAGTTCTAGCGTCAGCTCTAGGGAATAGACCTACAGTAGCGTTTGCGCCAGGATTTCAGGACCACTCGACCACCATCTCTACAACTACCACCACCCCTACCACCACCACCACCACCACCACCACCACCACCACCACCACCGCCAACTTCCCCCTCCCCAATCCCCCTCACTCCCCCTCTCTCCCCGCCCCCCACGCACAATAGTTGTTAGAACTACAGCGCACAGCAGTTTGTAGGATATACGACAGCGTACCTGGACTGGTCCAGCCGTGCTGGCTTCTGCTGTGCCCGTTGACCAATCAGATTCGTCCTCAGGATCAGCACGCGGCCGAATACATGCCGTTTGGCAAAACGCAATGCACTCCGCCGGCCTCAGGACCCCTAGCAGCGCCGCGGCCTAAAATCATCAACGCAAAGTTAAGAACCGGCATGAAATCATAACCAGCATAAATAAGAACCGGCGTGGTATAAGACAAAGGCAAATATTAACCGACATGAAATAAGTAATACCATAAGCAAGAACTGGCATTAAATTAGAACCGGTGTAAAAAACAATAACCGGCATGGAAAAAAAACTAACATAAACAAGGACCGCCATGAATTAGGAACGGCACAAACAAGAACCGACAATAAATCAGAAACATCAGTTAACTAAGAAAAGGCATCGAATCAGAACCGACAGAACATAAGAACAGATACCCGAAAACAAATGACGGAAGAATCAACAACTAGAGAAAGGTGGAGAAGGCGAGGAGACAACAAGAGGAGAGGCGAAGATAAGGAGAGAGAGAGAGGGGGGAATATAGATACTTAAACAATACAGAGAAAATCATAATCGCACGGGGAAAAAGGGGGAAATACTGTGCCTGGTACCACGCGTTTTACGTCAGCAGGCGATGTTGCGCTTGGGGCGCTGACAGCAAGGTGGCGCGAGCTATGGTCGCTACCACCAAGCTCCCTGCCACCTCCCTCACATCCCGCCTCTCCCCCGCCCCCCCCTTTGTCTTTTATTTCCCTTCCCCCCCCCGCCTCCTCCCGTTTCCTCCCTCCCCTCCTCCCCTCCCCCCCCCCTTCCTATCCCCTCACCCGCATCTCCTGTGCCGCGGTGCACTGGGGCGAAATTTCCAACACTCTCGCAGCCGACAGGAGAGCAACTTCATGGAGACCGTGACTAGCAGCCCTGCCCCCCGACTCGAGAGCACTCCCCACCAGGCTGGCCTCTTCGATACCTTGACGGCAGGCGGTCTGAGCCTCGGCCATGACAGACGCGTCTGAATATCGCCGAGGGCAAAAAGTCAAGCGAGGGGGGGAGGGAGGGAGGAAGGTTACGCCACACTAGTTCCAATAAAATTGATCCCGAACAAATGGGTGCACAATCTTCGAGAACGGGACTGCTGGGGTCTTCCGGTTGGCTTTCAATTTCGACGCACCGTACCATGCTTCGTATCATACGATCACTACAGCGTACCGAGGCCGCGCAATGCAACCATTGTATTGTCTGCTGATGCAAGCATACCGCTAACGCTACCGCCCCCGCAAAAGCCAACCTTACATGCTAGCACTATCGCCACCGCTAATACTAGCGCTATCGCCACCGCTAATGCTATCACTAACGCTATCGCTATCGCCAACGCTAACGCTAACGCTATCTCTATCGCTATCGCTATCTCTATCGCTAACGCTATCGCTATCACTTGCGCTATCGCCACCGCTAACGCCACCGCTACTTCTACCGCTACCACTACACCGCTACCGTACTGAAGCCCGCTCCAACTGCAACCGACCCCGTAAACCCACGTACCTCCGCTTGCCATGGCGAGCGCCAAGCCGTCATGAAGGAACCGGGAAGCCTCAGCGTGCAGCCCCATACGGAGACAAGCGTGTCCCAAGAGGGTCATGCCCCGCAGGAGGCCAGGCTCCACCCGCAAGGCCGACCGACAGTCCTGGGAAAAAAAAAACAACAAGCACAAAAACGAAACACACCGTACAGTGTTAGATAAGAGATAAAAAAGGGGAATGCTTCTTGCGGAGGATGAAAGGAAGGAGATGAAATCAGCACGCGCTTTGACAGAGGTGAAAGGCTCGATCGAGCAAGCGAGAAAATCAGCTCAAAAAGAGCAAAGCGAACGAGCGAGCATGCACGCAAGAAGCAAACACGACAACAAGAGACCCCCCTGCGCCCACGTACCAGACGCAACCCCCCACCGCCCCATCCGGCACCCACCCCTCCCACCCCGCCTTGGTCCAAGAAATGTCTGTCTGGTCGGTGAAAACTCGACGCGCTCCGTCCCGGCATCGTAGGGATACGAGGATCGATGGCCATAAGATCAGCCATGCATGACGTGAGCACACCACCCCCTACCCCAATCCCACCCCCGTCCCCCCATCCTCCATCCCTACCTCAGCGCACGCCTCGTATTTGCCAAGCCGGGAGAGAACCTGCGCCCGGGCCAGCAGCAGCTCCACGCCCCCGCCCCCGCCCACACCTCTGCCCCATCCGTTTGGAACGATCTTAAGGGCCCGGGTGAAGCTTCGGACAGCCTCCCGCGGCATCCCCACCAACGCCTCCGCCGTGCCCTGCTCAGCGAACTCCCTCGCCCTTCCGACGAGGAGAGCGTTAAGGCCTCCTTCCGGTAGGGGGGCGATGGTAGCGGTGTCAGCGTAGGCGGCAGCATTAGGGGTAGCGGTAGCGGTAGCGGCAGAAGTGGCAGCAGGAGTAGCGGTAGCTGGAGCAGCAGTCGTTCCGGAATTACGAGGGTCTTTCGACGCGTACGGAGTGGACGCACCACCACCAGCATCGCCAACACCAACATCGCCATCACCACCACCGCCATCGCGGCAAACCCCGGGGACATTGCCGCTGCCGGTCCAATTTTGGTGTTGAGTACGGATGCCGCTGGCGCTGCTGCTGCGGCTGCGCCTCGGTGGGGTCGGGGCACAGCGGGCGGCGGCGGCAGTAGCTCCACGAGAAGACGTGCGGGTGTGCTGGTTCTGCTGGTGGCCGAAAAAAAAAAAAAAAAAAAACGAGTGTTGGCTGCTGCCGCCTCGAGGGCTCTTGCAGTCCACGCTGCCGAGACTGAAGGTTCTCGGTCTTGTCAAGGCACTTGGGCTTAGCGGTGGAGGCTAGTAGTGGTGGTGGTGATGGTGGCAGGGGTGGTGGTGGTGGTGGTGTTGGTGGTAGAGGTGGCGGTGATGGTCGTGATGATGAGGATCGTGACGGTGATAGTAGTGATGGTGAAATTGGTTGGTGATGATGGTGATAATGGTTGATGATATTGTCGATGATGATGATAGTGGTGATGGTGACGAACGTTGGTGATAATGTCGATGACAATGATGGCGATGATAAATCATGATGGTGATGATGAAAACGATAGTGGCGACGGGTGATGGCGATGATGATGGTTACGATGGTTGATGATGATGGCGACGGTAGAGGTGACGATTGCGGCGGACAAAAAGGAGCGCACAGGTTGAGTTGACCAACGGGTTGAGCGAGTGTGTGGCGGGGGGGGGGCGGAGAGAGGGGAAAGGGGGAGGGAAGGAGAAAGACAGGGGAAAGGGGAAACGGAGGGGTGGGTCAAAATTGAAGGCAACCAACGTACCGCGGTTCAAAAGCAGCACCAGATACTATCAGCATAACGTCTACCTGGTGACGACCGAATGACCTAACCAGACATGAAGCGAACGAAACACACACAAAAAACGCCCTCAAAGGTTTCAACCACCCGCCCACCTACCGACCTGGATGCGAGCAGGGGAGGGGCGTAAACGCAGCACAAAAAAAAAAACGAGCCGCTCAAAGCCTGATACCAGGTACATAGCTGCGTAAAGGTGCCTACCAGGCGTCAACGCCTGCCCAACTTTCTTCAATAACAAACATAGCCTCCCCAGCAACGCCAAATAGAACCAAAGCAACCGATATAAATCAAGACACCTCCCCTATGGCCATACGACTACGGCCACGCATGATATCGAGTACACCCCGCGTCCCTATCCCCCCCCCCCTCCTTCCCCCCCCCCCTCCCAAAGAAAGCCATCCAGCACCTTCACATCCGTGCGCTTCTCGACCCTCCCGGATCCGAATTTCGCCCCTGCGCCCTCCTGTTCACCGCCGTCGATACCGCCTCCTCCATTATAGTCGGTATTTCTTTCTTGCTTCCGATTAGGGTCATGTTGCCCCAGCGGAGAGACAGGCGTCGATGACCGCGTACGCGACGGCGAACGCAACCCCCGCTGCTGCTGCTGCTGATCCTTAACGCCGCCAGCGCTGCCACCAGGAGTTCGAGGCATCGGAGGAGGCATAAGGTCAAACGCATTGGCAGAGCAGCTCCCGCCTCCCCCGTCTCTCCCGCCGCCGCTCTCACCGCAGCCACCGCTGCCACTTCTACCGCCGCTTTTACTACCGCTACCGCTACTGCCACCAGCACCACCACCATAGCTGATACCGTTGCTGCTGTTAACTTTGCTCGTGCTGGAACTGCTGCTGCTGCGACGGTGCGACGTGGCGTTGCTACCGATGCTACTGCTCCTGGTCTTGGGCGATGGCGAAGAGAATCGGAACCTTTCGTCGGCGTTTTCCTTCTCCCCTTCCGCGTCCCCATATTCGGCTGCTGCTGCCGCTGCGGCTCCGTCGTTCCTCCGGCTCCCACGCTTCCCCATTACTCCCACCTTGCAGACGCTCATGGGATCGGCCAGCCCTCTGCCTGCTTGAGTCTACAGACGGGACGGAGCAGGGTAGGCAAGGGCAGGGCATGGCAGGGCGGGGGCGGGGCGGGGGGCGCGCAGCCGACCGAGAAAAAAAAGTGGATGTGGGGCCGCAGAAAAGTGGGAAAACACTGTTCATACGTACACTGTTGTTGGTGTAGTTGATGCAGAGACAGGGTGTGTCCAACACCAAACCACAGTACAAAGTAAAGTACTTCGCGTAATTTTCCGCTCAAAAATCGAGCCACCTTAACCCCCGTTCAGGAATGCACTCCCGTTGTAGGGACGAAACACACTTGAAAATTAGAGTCAGGGGGAACGACATTCGATTCTTTTTTTTTTTTTATTCTTTGATTTTTTCGTTATTTTCGCCTTTGGTTTTTCTCTCTCTCTCAAGGTATCTGGATTGCTGGCGAGTGTATGCATGATCGCTGGCGAGTGTGTGTCGTGTATTTCGTTTTCAGTATGATGGCATGGCATTGCGTTGTCCAGTTTACCCTCCTTGCTGCGTTACCCTGTAATATTTCTGTGTCGAGTTTTTTTTTTTCGTGACCGCAGAGTTTTGTATCTCTTTTTTGGACTGCAGTCCCGTTTGGGGACAAACTACTTGGTATTTGACCGGTTTGTCCCCCAAAACGGGACTGTGGTCCTAACAGGGGTTGGGATCAAGGTCGGGACACTTTCTATCCCTGGACAGGTTTGCCTATAAAGCCTGCACTCGTGTGTACCTACGTGTACTGTTTGCTTCGAGATAGAAGAAGAGCAGCTTTATTCCTTGCGTGCACGCGGAGACTGAGACCCAAGCCCGTGCCCCTGGTTCCCCATCTATTAAGACACGTGCGCCTCCCAGGTACTGCAAATACGATCCCACTACCTGAACGCAGGCAATTACCGGGCTTTCAGCCTCATTCAAAGCAGTACCACAACGTATCTCTCTATTAATAGGATGAAGAAATCAGCACGGACACAGAGTGTGCCGGATGCCGACGGGTAGAAAGAACGTTTCAACGTGAAGAACACACACACTGCTGCTGCTGCTGCTGCTGCTGTAGAAAGCTACCAGAAAAAAACACACGCAGCGCAAGCAAGCAAGTTCCAGGTATTACCACGGCTGTACGTAAAAACACGGAACATCCCCTCGGAAAATCCTTTCAAGCCGCTCCTCTCCACTCCAGGGAGGGTCCAAACACCGAGCGATGCGTCTACGGAAACAGCTCGTCGAGATCTTCCCAAAGTCACCATTCATTTTCGATGTGTGTGCCTTCCTTATTATGCTAGGGAAAACCCGGGTCAGAAATAAATCCTAGGGTACTCGTGGCGCATTACCCTGTACACTAAAAGGGCTAACCTCATCAGCCATACTTAGGGCTGGGCACTGGCTGACTCAGTCAGTAGCGATTATACTGCCGTCAAAATCAATCAGTGTACTGGATTGCAGCAGTATTCTGCCTCTCTTCTCTCCTCTCTCCTCTCCAAACGCATCTGGTGGGTTTCTGTACTTTAAAATGGCGTGCTTATTGGGCTTTCTTACGATTAGCAGTGCTGGCGAATTTACTGGCCAGGCCAATCAGTAGAGTACCACTACCGGTAGAATTCTGCTGCCAGCACGTGCTGGTGTGCCACTGCCTAGGCCTAGCTCCAGCCCTACCTTATTATGCTTGTATGTGCCGATTGCCTTTCGCTGGTCGTCGTGCCTTTTCGCTCTGTGGTCCGTACAGACTTCAAAAATTCAACGGCTGGTGGGGCCTTTCGTTATTTTCATCTGCACAAAAAGTCGTCGGATTCGACATGGTTTACAAATACAGAGTAGTGGTCCCTCCATAGTGCCGGTTGAGTACAAATAGTGCCGGCTTCCCGCTATGTAGTGCGGGTAAGATCGCTCGTCGCCGATAGGATTAACAAATGTGGCAGTGTGCGGAGCATATAGTGCCGGTTGCCGCTATAATTAGTGCTGGTGTATTACGGAGGACCATAGAAAATAGGACCTACGTTACACACAAAAACCTTTATATTTACCTATTTTTACCAACAACATTTGGTCCTGTTTACTATGGTCACCCGTAATAGTTGGCTGGCGCATACATACCGGGACTATTAGAGGGACCACCGCCGTACCGCAAAACTCACCCTGCACCAATTCCGGGCAATCTGGCCCCTAAACCGCAGACGCTATTATTAAAGGGCGGCGATTCTTGGAAGCCTCTCACTGCTGCGAAAAACGCGCCCTCATTCTACATAACTCCAAGCAGTGTTTCCATAGAAACGTGGGCGCTAAATTCTAAAGGGATTTAATTTTTAACTCTCGTGCGATTTTTTTTTAATTATGATAAGAACAAAATTACGATTATTTGTACAGCAAAAAGGGCCATTTGCTTGATTGGGGAATGATATAATACATACATTAAAAAATGGTGTCCCCCGAATTACAACAATGCAAGGAGCCGCACCCCATCCGGTACACGGACACAATACTATCCTATTAATATCTCCTCGTACCATTTTGCTGGGCGATCACGCTGTTTGCCCGCAGAACGTTTGATGACACCAAAATTTAATTTTGTTTCCGGTCGCTGTAGGTATGTCGCGGGGCCCCAAAGCATTCAACTGAACCAAATGCTAATGCTGTATATATACCTTGCTGCGGCCTGAGCCTCTCAATGGCGTCCTGATCGGGGTCACGGCGAAACGCCTAGGGGTATTGTGGCCGGCTGAGGTCGCCGGAGATATGCTCATCCTGCAACATTGAACATAAGAGGAGTGGAGTGGGGGGGGGGGAAGGGTGAGACGAGGGGAGGGCGGTGTAAATTACAGCAGTATTTTACCGCCTTACACCAAGTTCCGAGTGTAGCATTAGCATTGTGCCTTGTGTGTGTTCTTCGCATTAAAAACCGTTCTTTCTACCCATCCACATCCAGCACAACCAGTGTCCGTGCCGATACTCGTGACAGAGGCTAGCCCGCAGCTTGTTCAGTGGTATCTCACGCACGTACTCCTCCCGTGCAAACTATAGAAGTACGTCGTAGGGTGATTGCGAGACTGCGTGACCAGACCTCACTAGACTATACGTCATCAACAGATCTATGTGAGTACCATACATTGCGGCTCAACGTGAGTGACCACGCGACTGCGTGGTGCACTGCTACTGGCCGCTTGCTTGCTGACACGCCGAAGATGTACTCCCGTAGTTCGTAGACTCTTCGGCCTGCCCCGTCCTTGGGGTGGGCCGAGGAAGTCCGCAAGGATCTGCAACGGTCTAGCGACAGTCACACGAACATCGAGCTTCTGGCTGAGTAGAGAGGGTACCTTGCGCGGTCCGGCTGGTGGCCTGGTCGCTTTAAGGACCGCGTGGGGTGGTGGTGATGTTTTTTTCTTCTTAACCCCGACGCCAAGGAGTTCATCCCTCTGGCGGGACGGGTACATCACCACAGCAGAGAGCGCTACACGGGCAGTCGGGGGAGTGGAGAGGCTGGCCACAGCGTGGGTATGCATGCACGACAGGAAGGATGGGAATGTCGGCGTTGGCTGGGACGGCTGCACCCAGCCAACGGAAACCAAGGCGCGTACCGGGCTACGAAACGGAGAGCCACTTTCGCCATAGAGAAGAAAAAGAAACAAAAGAAAAAAAAAAGGAGGCGGGGACGAGCCTCACGTCGGCTGGCAAAGAAAGCAGCACGCGAGGTTCGTAAGAGACAGAAGGAGGCACTGGTCGCGGTGGCGACCTACAATGTGCGCACCCTGGCTGTAAAGGGGAAGAACGGGTACGGATATGACGAGAGTGTACTGGCGAAGGGACGGCAACTCGGCTGTGACTTCATTGGCCTGCAGGAAACCCGGAGGACCGGTAGCACGACGTTTCGTGCGGCAGGGTATCGCGTTTTCTGTTCAGGTCAGGAAACAACAGCTGCTAGGCAAGGGCTGTACGGAGTAGGTCTAGCTGTAAAGGAATCGTTGTGCAGTAAGGCTGTGTACACTCATCAGTTCATTGACGAGCGGCTTATGTCTATGCGCTTTGAGCTGGCTAGCAAATACGAGGCAGTTAATTTCGTCGTCGCGTATGCTCCAACTGATTGTACCAAAGACGTTGGACTGAAACGTAGCTTCTGGCAGAAGCTGGAGGACTTGGTGGAAAAGATCCCGACGAAAGAGTGTCTGTTTGTACTGATGGATGCCAACGCGCGAACTGGACAGAGGATGGAAGGGTGTGGTGATGATGAAAATAGAGTGCTTGGAGCATATGGGCGTGATGTTCGTAATGATAATGGCAGACGACTCCTGTCGTTCGCCACCAATTGCAAGTTAGCTCTCACTAACACGTTTTTCAGCACGCGCAAGGGTGGGATTTCGCATACACACAACGGCACCAGCCCGAGTGACCGTAAGCGGATCGACTACATCCTAACCCGTCAAGCCCATCGACCTAGAGTACAAGATGTTAAAGTCGTCCCACAGCCTCCTGCCCCAGCTAAGGCTGACTCAGACCACAACATCTTGTATGTCAAAGTCCGACTCAATGGTCACTTTGCGTCCAACAGACAAATACGTAGACCGACAAAACGCCGAGAGTTCAACAGGCAGCTTTTTATGTCCGATGGAAAGTGTCGTGAACGAGTAGTCGCGAGGGTCATCTCCACTCTCAACCAGCCTAACCATCCCCGTAATACGTCTGGCATGGTTGAGTTTTTCACTGCGGCTATTATTGATGCGGTCGAAAAAGAGGTACCACCCCCTCCACGTCGCCACCGCAGACATGGATGGTGTGAGTCTGCCGAAACCGTGACCGCATTCATATTAGCATGGACAGCGAGGGAGGATGCACGGCAATTCTTGCGTGCCCACCCCCAGGATAGAACCGCGTGGAAGACACTGAGATCTGCGTGTGCGAACCTGCAGAAGGTGATTGCCGCAGGACTGCATGCGTACTTCGAAGCGTACCTCGCTGAAACCGAACGACTACTAGCGAACAACGACCAGAGAGGCTTTTACAAGCACCTTAAGAGTACGGTAGGATTGGAAGGGACTAAAGCGAGAAGCGAACAGCTCATTAGGGACGAGGATGGCACGCTGTTGCGGGATAAGGTGCGAATTCGTGAACGGTGGGGGAGGTTTTACCACAAACTTTTGAACACGAAATCGCTTAAACTCGATTCCACGATCATCGACCTCTTGCCACCACGACCGCTTAAACTGTCGCTCGGAGATGAACCATCCATGGACGAGATGACGGAAGCACTTAAGGGGATGTCAAACTGGAAAGCTGTCGGGCCAGATGGCTCACGGCCGAACTCCTGAAAATCGACCACCCCGCATTCGCCCAGTGCTTTCACAACATCCTTGTCAATGTTTGGGCAACAGGAGAAGTTCCCCAGCAATGGAAAGACGCGATCATCAAGGTCCTTCACAAAAAGAAGGACCGAACTGATTGTAACAACTACAGAGGGATTTCGCTGGTTGCCCACGCAGGCAAAGTCTTGTTGAAAATCGTCGCGTCGCGCCTCAGCAACTACTGCGAGACCGAGGAATTACTCCCGGAGGAACAGTGCGGCTTCCGCCCCGCACGATCAACGATTGATATGTTGTTCGTCGTGCGCCGGTTGCAAGAGCTTGGAAGACAGAGGAAAATCCCCCTGTACTTGTGCTTCATCGATCTGCAGAAAGCGTACGACTCTGTCGACCGAGAGCTGTTATGGGAAGTACTCACACGTTTTGGCGTACCAACCAAGATGCTGAGAATTATCCGTAATTTCCACGATGGCATGCGGGCTCGCGTGCGTACGGATGACGGCGAGCACTCGGAATGGTTTGATGTCACGCAGGGGCTGCGGCAAGGCTGTGTGCTGTCACCGTTACTGTTCAACGTATTTTTCGCTGCTGCGATGCACGTCGTACTAGTACGCTTTAGCCATGACGAAGCAATCGTAAGGGATTTGGTCCAACTTAGTGATGCTGGAGTAGCCGGGACGGAGGAGCAGGAGCCGTTGACGTACGTGCGAAGGGCTGTATGGGGCATGTTGTACGCCGATGACGCAGGGATTGTCTCGAAGTCGGCTGAAGGGCTCGCGAAAGTGATGACAGTCATCGTGACTGTCTTCGAAGCAGCAGGCCTTACGGTGTCGGAAAAGAAGACAGAGACTATGCTTCTACAAACGCCAGACCGGAAAACCCTCGCACCACCGCTCGTTATCGAAGCAGCAGGCCAGAGGTATAAGCAGACGGCCCAGTTCTTGTACCTAGGCGGCGTTATCCACGAAAATGCTGACCTCTCGCTCGAAATCGACCGACGGATCCGTCTCATGCGAGCATGCCTCAAACGGTTCGGCCCGGAGCTGTATGATAGGACGACCGCCCCCCTTAGCCTGAAAGTCCGAATGCTGAAGGCCGAGGTGATTGAGACCCTGCTCTACGGGTGTGTGACGTGGACCCTCAGAGCGGAACACTTTGCCAAGCTTCGAACGGCTCACCACCAAGTCCTGTTGCGAGTCATTGGCTTCCAACGCCGACTTCGTATTGACCATGCCACCCTCTCGTACGCGAAGACCCTCAAGATGACACGTTGCGAGAGCATCGAAACGACCATCCGCAAACGGCGTCTCTTCTTCGCGGGGGGGGTGGCACGGCAAAGCAAGGATCGATTACCTAGCCGGGTGATGTTCGGGACGATTGCTGGTGGGGAGAACCCGAGACCTGGCGGACAAGTTAAGACTTGGCATAGATGCGTAGTCGAAGACCTTAGGGAGTTCCGCGCCACCGAAGGGTCAACGGAACTTGCTCCCTTGGTGTTTGGAGTTGAGACCGCACTGTGGCCCACTGCTGCAAAAAAGGAGGGGAAGTGGTACCGGGGGATCCTGGAAGCAGCCGAACGGTTCATGGTGAGGTGGCACGAGGCTGAGGCTGAGCCGAGCAGGCAGCGCCGCGCATCCGCCGTGGGTGGTGTCCAAGGGAATGGGGGGAGGAGGGGCAACAAGAAGAGTAGCAGAAAACCCGACCAAAGGAATGCGGAGAGGGGGGGGAAGAGGAGTAGCAGGGAAACTGCAGTGGACCAAAGTAGGAAGGAGATGGCAGATAGGGTAACCAGGTACCGGGCAGACTAAGAAGTAGAACATGCCTATACTACTCGTACCACCAACTGGTGCAGCTGGTTCGAACGTGGTCTTCCTGTTGTTTTTGTTTATTTTTATTTCATTTTATTGTCTTCTTTGCGGTGACCCTATGTGATTTTCATTTTTCTTCCTTTCTCCGATTGATAAGCCTTATTGAAGGAGTCGTGTGGCGTGGGTGGATGACGAGCCTGCTCTGCTTGTTTCGTACTGTCTAACGCCGAGGGGCCGGGCATAGTTGACGAACGCTGGACGATGGTGGCAGACAGGGTAGCAAGGTACCAGACGGGCCAGCAGGGATACCCTGGCTGTGCTACTCGTACCATAAACTGCTGCCGCTACCTGGAGCATGCCTTGTGCTTTGTTTGGTTTGACTGTTATTTTTACCTTGGTTCTTAGTCTTACTCTGTTGGTTGACGACTAGTGGTGTTTTCTTCTTTTTCTTTTCTTTTTTCCAGCTCGTTCTTTTCAAGTGTCTGCCACGTCCCCTACGTCGGGGTACGATGGTTTGTTGCTATACTGAAGTATATACATATACCAGGTATATTTTAGTTTCTTTTTTTTGTTTCTTTTCTCTTTCGAATTGTCTTTGTTTTTGTTTTTGTTTTTTCTCTTTGTTTCGTTTTTGTTTCTCTAAGTCATGGAATGTGTATGTCGTGCCTGTCGTACGCAGTATGATGACATGGCATTGCATTACATACGTGGCAACGTAGTATCTCTGTTGTTGTTGTTGTTGTTGTTTTCTTCACATTGGCGTAGCTTTGTGACCCACAGAACTTGTATCTCTCTAGGTTTGAAGAATCGGCACGGACACTGGTTGTGCTGGATGTCGACGCGTAGAAAGAACGGTTTAATGTGAAGAAAATAACAACAACAGTTCGTACTGCTGTTGCTGCCTGCTGGAACCCAACAGATTCGTGTATTATTACAGAGCTGTCCTTTGCATGCTTCGTGCCGGATAGCTTGGATGCCACGACAGGGTCGGATGATATGTCGTAGGAGTATATACTGCTGCATGCGGTGTGGAAAAGTGCGCGAGGAAGCAGGAGTGTTCGGGTGTCTGATCGTCCGCTTGCAACTCAGACAGCAGCGCTTAGACAGCAATGGAGCCTATTCTGTACCAGGTAGACTACTCTTATCAATGCGGTGCTCGCCGGATCATAGTTGGCTTTATTAGTCGGCGGCTGTCGTGCAGCAGCAGTGCAGGATAACATACGTTGTGTGTGCATTCCTCAGATCGTGCATCGATCAGGGAAGGGAAGGGTTGGCGGCAGGTATGAAGAAACAGCAGCAGGTGCGGGCACGATACCAGGTGCTCTGCCGTACTGCTGCCGCGCTGCTGCTGCTGCTGCTGTGTACGATGGTTAATATTAATAGTGCTGTCGTAGATATCATTCGAAGGCAACATCAAGCAACACCGCCACACTTTCGCAGTTGTTCCTGACTGGCACACCTGGAGGGGTACTGCTTTCCTGGAGTGGTCCCGACCGAAAAGGACAGAGACCTGGACGGTGTGTTCTTGCCGGGAGTTCTCCTCGAGCCCTCGTCGTCAGATACCCAGCAGCTCTCGCCGAGCCGGGTAGCAATGTAGTCTGCCGAACGGAATCCGCCTTCATCGTCTGCTGCATCGCCAGCGGCAGTGCCGTAGCCGTTTCCTGGGGGCACAGAAGACGCCATGGTGCCTCTCCTGATGCTGGAGGCACTGCTCATGATGAACAGACACGTTGCGCTGCTCCTCTTCCCTTTTCTTCTGCGTATGTTTCTACCTCTCTCTCAATGGCAAGCAGTAGAGGCAGGCCCCCTCTCCGGCAGCTCTGCAGCTTTGCTTCTTGTGGCACTTGGCGCCAAATCGCGCCGTTGGCTTATTTTTTATTTTCTTGTGGGATTGTATATGGATGGAAGGCTTTGTCTCATAGGGACACGTTAGATTATTTGGACCGCATTTTTTTTCTGTCTCCTCGCATGCTGTTTCCTGTTCCGATACTACGGTCCTTCGAACGACATGTTACGCTACCTCACCCTAGCCACGGCTGCGTCACTACCTTCATACTCCTCCGCTTTCGCATCTCCTGCAGGTATGTACCCATGTCCGCTTTTTTTCTGACCCCTTTCTGACCCCTATATTACTCAGAAGCTACTCGTACGGACGACTTTTCGCCTTGAACATCGGAACAGCAGTAAGTAGTACAGCAGTCAGCCATCCTGCCAACCTGGAGTTCAGTAGATCGATGCACAAGCCTGGGCGTTGCTCTACTATTAATAGGACGAAGCCTGCCGCCTCCTCCCGTTAGCTGGATTTGAGGGACCATGCCTACATGCCTAATGCCTACTCACACTGACTCACATGTAGTTTTGAATTGCTTCGGCCAATCAGCCCGCGCGATCGACACAACCACCAAATAAGATGATTGCAGATTGGACATGGACGATAACGTGTTTGATGCTTGAATCTTGGAGACCATCCCAGCAGCAAAAGTACGTCGTCCAGCTATTATATATAAGCGGGAACGAGCTGCAAGTACGTGCGGTTAGTTTGGCAGTACCTTCTGTCTCTGTAGCACTATTACCGTAAAGGACTAAGCACTGGATGTCTGGCTGACCCAGTCAGTAGCGATTATACTGCTGTCTCGTCAAAATCTATCAGTATAACTGGAATGCAGCGGTATGCTTTTGCCTCTACTCTCTCCTCCCGAAACGCATTCAGTGGGTTTCTGTACCGATTATGGCGTGTTTCTTGGGCGCACGTAAGATAAAACTTCTGGCGAATATACTGACCACAGGTCAATCAGTAGATTGCTACTGCCAGTACATACTGCTGTGCCAGGGCCAGTGCCAGTGCCGGTGCCCCAGGAAAGAACCTTGACTTTCGCACAGGGATGCGATCGTTTTTCAGCGCTTCTTTTTTCCAGAACGGGATTTGTTATTTATACCAAACACCGAACAACATCAACCCTTTTGCTACAATAGTACTGCAGTCCCGTTTCGGCGACAAACCAGTCAAGTTCTAAGTAGTTTGTCTCCAGCACGGGACTGCAGCATTGCTGTTACGGGGGTCCACAGTAAAGAGGACCTACGGTACACACAAAAACCTATATATTTCCCTATTTTTACCTACAATAGGTCCTATTTACTACAGTCCCCCGTAGTAAAAGAGTTTTAAGGCTCTTAGGACTGCAGCCCCATTTCAGGGAGCAAACACTTGGAATTTGAGTGCTTAGTCCCCAAAACAAGGCAACACATTTATTATTAGTACTGCGGTCCTGTTTTGGGGACAAACCACTTATTACGGGGGACCATAGTAAATAGGACCTATATACGGTACACACAAAAACCTACCAGGTATGTATTTCCCCTATTTTTACTAACAAAATTTGGTCCCATTTACTATGGTCCCCTGTAGCAGAATTTGACCGGTTTGTCCCCAAAACGGGACTGCATTCAATCCTAAAATTGTTGTAAGCTGTTTTCGGAAAGATGTGGTCGAGAGAGACAGCCATCCGAAAATAAAACGTACCCGGTACGATTTTAGCGCACCCTTTTGCCGTTTGTTCGTCGAGAGAACGAGTGCTGAAAAACGATTTCGCCAATTCAACGCCCTTTACTGTGTTTGTGCAGCTAGTTCAGCCCCTAATGACATCTGCCGCACGAATCAGCACGGGTTGCTGCTGGGCTGGGTTGCTGGGGTTAGAGGATGAAAAAGGCGTTTTGAACACAACCGTACGTCCTGCAAGGAGGTGCACGCGACACACGCGCAGCATTGCAACGCGTTTTCACACACACACGCCGCCCGGCGGCTGACTCCGCCGCGCCTGCAGAGTATTCGTATCGCGTGCTTTGTTTTTGCCTGGGTCCCGAAGCTTCTGTGGAATCCATGGTATGGCCATAACTGCTACTACTGTACAGTTGTAGTGCTGTACTGCTACTTCTAGACGGCAAGCAGCAGCAACAACTATCAATGTGTGCATATTTCCAATAGCATGTTGTCTCAAAACTTGATTTTGCTCTAGAAGGCAAGCTATCTCAACCCCGGCACCTTGGGCAGTCATTCCCATATGGTATCTTAAAAGTTCGCTACGTCCCGATCTATCTGTAATGAATTCCATGCCTGGCACGTACCGATAGCCGGCTTGATACGCTTCGCACGACCCTATCTCACGTACGTACGCACTGCTGTCATGCTATGTGTATGATGACATTGTCTTGAGATTTCACATGCTGCACCCCCATCCTTTTTGGTGCCGTGAAGGGAATTTTACTGAAGGGAAGGATTTCCCGCCGCTCGCTTGCATTATGTCCCCCCTTCTATGTATAGATTCGACGCTGTTATCCAGATGCGAGAAAGTCCGCCGCACAAGCGGTTCTTGGTATTCATAGGATGCAGCTCACCCTTCATGCGACTCGCCCCCCCCCAACAACTCACCGCGCTTCGCGCTTGGTGCAACCAAGCAAATGTCTGCCTGATCGGTGAAAAGCCGACGTGCTCCGTACCGACATTGTAGGGGTGCAAGGGTCGTATGGTCATCACGACTAGGGCCATGCGTGACGTGGCCCCCCCCCCCCCCCCCCCCCCCCCCCCCCCCCCCCCCCCCCCCCCCCACCCCCCCCCCCCCCCCCCCCCCCCCCCCCCCCCCCCCCCCACCCCCCCCCCCCCCCCCCCCCCCCCACCCCCCCCCCCCCCCCCCCCCCCCCCCCCCCCCCCCTCGCAGGCTCTTCTTGCATACTGCGACAGGCAATCCACCGCCACCCCCCCGCTCTCTCGCCGGCCGCCGGGTCTACGCTCGCTTTCTTCTCGTCGTTCGGTGGAGGCCGAAAGAGGAACAAGGAGAACGTTCCTAGCAACGTTCCGGTGTCGTCGCGCAAGATGTCAACGGTCATGGGTCTCGAGGTGAGGAGGGCGACCTCGAAAAAACAGTATAGTACATACTTGAGCAGTAGTACTACGAAGTCGTAGGTAGTACTGCTGTACCGGTTTCACTACGTTGTGTTTCGCCGTTTTTACAGGAACAAGGAGAGCATTCCTTGGATTGTCGAGCGTTCCTTGGAACGTTTTCAGGAGCGTTCCTATGCCGTCGCGCAAGGTGTCAACGGTCATGGGTCTCGAGGTTGGGGGGGGGCGGCCTCGGAAGAACACCGTTAATGTGTCGACGTCGGTGCTACAATGTGTCGGTTCACCGTTTTGGCCGTTTCACCCTCGTGACAGGTGGTCCCGGTCCTCGGAGGGCTTGAGGCAGCCGCCGCCTTGTTCGCGGGGCACATCCCTGGTGTGGTAGTCGGCGTGGCCACCGTCCTCTGGTGAGATGAAAAAAGGGCACAGCTTGGGCAGATCATGATCTATCTATCTATCTACGGTAGATCATCTAGTTTCCCACCTGCCGCTGTGAGAGGCTGCGCAGGAGCTGCATACGTACGCTATATAATATAGATCATGCAGACTACACGGCTCCCACCCGGCAACATAAGCTAGGTCATACATATCACACATATCAGGTACAGATCATACAGATTATCTACCCTGAAAGGTCTAAATTACGAAGTGGACATTGATGATATGGTCGGCGTGTAAAAGTCTAACAGAAACCCACGTGAAGGCGTTTTACATGTTACGGAGGTTACGTTTTGTTGGCTTGCGTGTGTACGGATGCTGGAACGACGGCTTTGTGAAGGTCAGCCCCGGGGTCTGCCCCCCCCCCCCCCCTCTTCGAACGAGGAGTGGTGAATAACTAATTGACACGATTCGAAAGCTGCCATGTACCAAGGGCACTCTTGCACTGCGTGCCGTGAGGTGTGTTTGTACGATGAGGCCTCAGGCTACCTGTATTTTTTCTAGAAAATGCTACTCGTAGTGATAAGAGTACTGAAAAGTTAATCGAAATCTACCTGAAGGCGTTATGGAAGTGTTTCTGCCTGTATTCTTCGTGTGGTCGATATCGTTAGGAGTAGTCCCTCTCTATTTTGTCCCTCGTTCCGACCCTGCCCCCCCGCCCCCTCCTCCTCCTCGTCACTTCACGGCGCTTCGCGCTTGGTGCGAGCAATATCTGCCTGCTCGGTGAAAACCCCACGTCCTCCGTTCTGGTATCAGGGATGTGAGGGTCTATGGCCATATGACTACGGCCATGCATGATAAGGAGTACACCCCGCCTAGTAGGGTCTATCGATTTGCGACTACGGCATTGCATCATATTAGCCCACAAAAACCCCCCTACCTACACCCACACCCCACACGACTCTCACCCCCCCCTCTCCCCCCTAACCCGCCTACTTATACACCACCCCACCCTCACTCTCCCCCCCCCCCCCCCCCCCCCCCATACTATATACCTGGTACATGTGTATAGGTTGGATTGGCGTCGGTTGGCGACGACGCTGTAAAACACGCCTCTCACTACGTGAGCTAGACAAGCAGGGTAACGTTTTTTTTTTTTTTTTTTTTTTGGCGGTTTCCACGGCTAGCGGTCAAGCTAGATCATTTGCTGTGCGGGGAGAACCTTCACTCCGCACAAGGGGGATGATCGTATCACGTAGTGTGTCTATGGTGAGGCACCCACGAGGCAGTTACGTAGTAATCCCATTGCTGTCTTTGGAAGTGGCCAAACCAGAAATAAAATCGATACTTTGATGCTGTCATCCATATGCATGAAAACCCGCCTCTAAAGCGGTTCTCAGTAGGAAGCAGATCACTCTTCATTCGACTCGCCCAACACCTCACGTTTCGCTTCGCGCTTGGTGCAAGCAATCTCTGCCTGGTCGGTGAAAACCCGACGTGCTCCGCCCCGGCATTGTAGGGATGCGAGGGTCTATGGTCATACGACTACGGCCATGCATGATAATGAACACTCCCCCCCCCCCCCCCCCCCAACCCCCCCCCACCCGCCATCCCTTCACGACCATGCATGATATCGTGTACGCACAGGACGACGGTGTTGAAGGTACCCGTGGCGGAGTCTTCCTACCTGAACGGGGTCGTCGGTGAGTCCATCGGCTCGTTCCTCACCTTCCTGACCGTCGCCATCCTCGGGGTGAGGGTCTACACGGTGGGGCCGGACACCCGGTACATCGAGACCTTT
The DNA here is from genome assembly GCA_031763025.1 of Macrocystis pyrifera. Classification (NCBI taxonomy): domain Eukaryota; class Phaeophyceae; order Laminariales; family Laminariaceae; genus Macrocystis; species Macrocystis pyrifera. The sequence goes on from JASSKH010000004.1 coordinate 13,698,711, forward strand.
CCCACCGACATGTGAGTAATGGTGGTATTCGCGAATAGTTTGGTTTGGCTGGGTTTCCTTGTAGCCTGGTAGCCTGTTTACTACCTGGTATGTAATAGATGTCCCAACCCACGTAGAAATTAAATTCTGTGGGCGGGGTGGGGAAATGTGACCAAGATGACGTTTTTAACCGAAGTGTTCTCGGGTTGGGTATAGCTCTGTGGGGTTGCTTCGCAAACGGAGCAACTTCTGGTTAACCTGCTCAACCAATCAGCTCCTTGTGTTTGTCGGTTTCTAAATATTTGTATTAACCCCAACTAGATTGGATTATTGCAATCAACCTAATACTGTTACTAACGTAAAATTGTGTTTCACATTGTTTCCTAACAAATATCGATTAATTATTCCACACTGTATAATAATTACTGTAGCTCAAATGATTTATTTATTTAATTAATTAATTAATTAATTAAGTGCATCCGCCCCTCTCCCGAACTCAACACGCTTACTGTCGCTGTGGGCCTGTCTCCATTTGCAATAATAGATATGTAGTAAAAGAGTTGCATGGTCTTTGGAGGGTTATCGGTCCCCGCCGACGTACGCTCGCGTCGCTGCTGTATTTTCACGGCATGTGGAGACTTTCCCGTTCGACGTGCGAGATGCTCCTGCATTTGCATGGGTGTACGGAGGCGTTCCCGGCACACACCAACGTGTGAGGCATTTTGTCGCTTCTGACCGCGGTCATGCTCGGAGAGAGGGCCTGCATCGTGAGGCCGGACGCAGCACATCGACGCCTTTCCCCGCCCATATATGGAGGCTTTCTCTCCCCGACGACGTGTGGAAGCCGTAGTTGCATGGGTATACGGAGGCGTTTCCGTCCCACCAGTGTTAATAAGGATCACCCTGGGCTGGGTAGTCGATCGATATTTTTACCCCTGTTGCTCAGCAGGCAACACCTTCACATTTGGCGTCGTCGGCAAGACACGGGTTCGAATCTCACTTCGAGCGTTTCTTTTTATAGAAACGCTTTGCTTGCGCGTGCGTCCCTAAAAGCGTATCTCCCTGGGTTCTCCAGGTATTGAAACGAAGCGGGTGGGTCGGCGTACGTCTACGGTGTCGACGCCCCAATGATATCGCCGTTCAGAGGGGGGAGAGTGTTACACCAATATACAAGGATTACCCTGGGCTGGGCAATCGATCGATATTTTTTACCCCTATAGCTCAGCAGGTGACAGCACCTTCACGCCAACGTGTGAGATGTCTCATTGGAACGGGGAAGCATGCAGCAGTAGTGATCAGGACCAAGCATGGGTGTGTAGACTATGAGGGGTTATTTATATTACGGGAGACCATAGTAAATAGGACCAAATATTGTTAGTAAAAACAGGTCCTATTAACTATAGACCCCCGTAATAGTTGCATGATATAAAAAAAATGATCAGTGGGAAGCGCGAGAGCGTGGGTTAGCTACATTCCTTGAAAATCGACGAGCAGTGGGAAAGCTGAACCCTATGCGCGACAAAAAATAAAGGCACGTACCGGGGGGGAGAAGGGACGGCACCTGTGACCACGGCTTTTCCAGGAGAAGACCGCTGAGGGTAAAAACCTCGTACGAGTTGGGCCGGAAAGTAAAAGTGATGAGTTAAAAACAATAAAAAAATAAATGATAACGTGAGGTCTCGCCGTTGCGTGGCTTTTCTTGCCCTGTGTTTATTTATTCCTGTCTGGTTTGTTGTTTTGGTTGTTTTGGTGGTTTGTAGGTTTGTTGGTAATGTGTTTGTTCGCTTGTTCGTTGGTTTGGTTGTTGGCTTGGTTGTTCGTTTGGTTGTTTTTGTACTTGTGTGTTTGGTTGCTTGTTTTTGTACTTGTGTGTTTGGTTGCTTGCTTGGTTGCTTGGTTGCTTGCTTGCTTGTTTGCTTGCTTGTTTGCTTGCTTGCCTGCTTGCTTGCTTGCTTGCCAGCTCGCTTGTTTGCTTGCTCGCCCGCTTGTGTGTTTCATGGGCGTGCTTGTTTGTTAGCTTGCTTGTGTCCTTCTCCGTCTATACGTAGCGCTGCGCTAACGGAAAGATATGCACCACATACGTTGGATGTCAGCACTGGGCCTTTTTTTTTTTTCGGCACACTTCCTGCAGCCAGCTCGAATGGTGCCCCTTTTTATTCCCTCAATTTTCATTTTTCGTTCTCAATCACATGTCCATATTCCTTCTTTTCCTTTTTCTTTTCCTCGATGTTTCATATCCCACATTCCATCTTCCGCTTACGTGCACACGTCTGCTTACTTTTTTTTGTCTTTTTTTTTTTTTTTTTTTTTTCCAGTTGTCACTTCTGTTGCATGAATTTGTGTATTTACCATGTTCTGACTTTCCAGTTCGATTCAGAGTGAACGCATCGAATCAGCAACACCTTGTCGACCTCCCCCTCTCCTCTCCGCGCCGCGCCGGCTCATTTTTTGCTTTGCGAACCGCAGCGCCCATCCGCTAGGCTGCACGCGAGTAGCTCCAGGGAGCGGCAATCAGGGCATCGCCGTGCCCACATTCAAGTCTAGCGTAGAAGATGTTCAGGTGAGGCGGGACGGGGGGGGGGGCGTACTCATTTGTTGCTTGCCTTGGTCATGTGACCATTAACCACGCATCCCTTTCGAGACGGAGCACCGGCACAGGGGGGGGGGGGGGCGTACTCATTTGTTGCTTGCCTTAGTCATTTGACCATTGACCACGCATCCCTTTCGAGACGGAGCACCGTTCCTACTCCTAATAGAGACACCTCCAACAATTGGGCACTCACTACGTTGTTTCTATAAATTACATAGAAACTTTTTGCTAATCTTATCCCCTTCCTGTTTGGCCTCCTGTGGCCACCATCTATCCCCTAGGATAGCGATCGTTTCCTCGCTGCTATTCATTGTATCAAACTCCTCCATGTCACATTCGTCTATTTTCCTCATCTCCTCTTCTAACACATCCCGTTCCTCCTTGTATATTTCGCATTCTCCTACTACGTGAGTTCTACTCTCTATTGCTTTGCCAAGCGGGCACATCTGTGCGTCTACTTCCTCCTCTTCCCGGCTACTGGTGTACCTCTTTCTTCTTTCTGGCAGGTCCAGATCCCCTACACGAAAGCGCAGTTTCAGCGTTTTCGCGAAGTCCACTGGGCCATGCAAATACGTTTTCATTCCTATTCCTTCCCTCAATCCCCCGTATATCTCTAAGTGTTTTTTTTTCCGATTCCACCTTGTTTCTTAGCGCTAGCCTTTCCCTTCTTTCTATCCATTCTTCTACTTCTGCCTTGTACCTCCCAAACTTCCCGGCGGACATCATCTCTACTTGGTTTCCCCCTAGATCCTTGGGGTTGGGGGTTGGGGGAGAGGAACGGGGGTGGATGGGGGGGGAGGCGTGCTTATTTGTTGCTTGCCTTAGTCATTTGACCATTGACCACACATCCCTTTCGAGACGGAGCACCGTTCCTACTCCGAATAGAGACACCTCCAACATTTGGGCGCTCATTACGCTGTTTCCATAGCGAGGGGGAGGGGGTGTACTCGATAGGAGAGATGTACTCGATCTCATGATTGGCCGTAGTCGTATGACCATAGACCCTCGCATCCCTACAATGCCGGGACGGAGCATGTCGGGTTTTCACCAGCGGGGGGGGGGGACTGGAGAGAGGCGGGTGGGTTGAGCACGCGAGTAGTTCTGGAAGGTGGCAATCAGGGTATCGACGTGCCCACCTTCCAAGTTCAGTGTCGAAGATGTTCAGGGGCGACGGGGGTAGCGGGGAAGATAGGAAGGAAGGAAGGGAGGGAGGGAGGGGGGGGGGGGGGGTAAGTCGGGGGAGAGAGAGGAGGAGACGGGGGGTAGGAGGGAGGTGGATGGGTGTGTGGGGAGGTGCGGACAGATGAGTAAGCAGATGTGTAAATGGGCGGATTAATGGATGGGTGGGTGGTTGCATGGGTGTGCGCGTAGATGGATAGATAGGTGGGTGGGTTGGTGGATGGGTCGGTGGGTGGGCGGGTACGTAAGTGGTTGGGGGGGGGGGGATACTCATTATCGTGCATCGCCGTAGTCGTATTACTTATACAGGGGGGGGGGGGGGGGGGGGGGGGGCTACTTCCATGCCTTCTGAGATTGTTTGCTTTTTTTTCTGTTCGACGATTGTTTGAAGGGATGCCGCGTCTGCTTAATAAACAAGCACTAACGCACGCCGCATGCGAGGCTCCTCCGAACATTGTCGTCGTCCTCACCAAAGACGATATATATATATATATATATATATTTTTTTTTCTCGTTTGTGACTTTTGTTCTTAATTTTTGGTGGGTCTCTCTCTGTCTTTTTGTCTTTTTTCTCTCTCTTCTTTTTTGATTTTCTTCTTGTTTCTTCTGCTTCCCTTCCTCATGTTGTTTCTTTCTTTCTCCGACCAGTAATGAATACCATGTACACGCCAGGAAGATATTATCTGAACTGCTGGTCCCTATCTACTGTACGATCGACACATACCTGTGGCAGTTACTGGTAGTCGGTGAAACGTTTTGCTTTGGACGAGGGGGGGCGGGAAGATATCCCCCAAATTTTTTTCGTTTGTTTATTTGTTTTCTTGTTTTTTGAGGTGGGACGTTATATCCCGAAGTTCCCTTTGTGCGCAGACACACTCCAACCCGCCCCGCCCCGCTATGTGACCCGCTCTTCTGGCCGTTGAACAGGCGGCCACGAAGGACTGGCTGGAGTCGCAGCCGCGCACCAGGTTGGTAACGGAAAGCCCGGGCTACCTACACGCGAAGTCCTTGTCGCTTCTTTTCGGCTTCCCTGACAGCGTGGGGGTGAGCAGAATGGGCGGGAGGAGAGGGGGGAGGGGGGACGGGAGGGGGGGCGGGACGAAGAAAAAATAAGTCTTGATTGAGCCTGATGTCTGGTAGTTAATCCGTTTTCGATTATCTGTGACCTATGGGTGGCGGGGGGGGGGAGGGGCACGGAGAAAAAAAACAAGTCTTGATAGAGCCTGATCTCTGATCCTCCAACTGTTATCTATCATATGTGGCATGTGGTATGTCGTCTATTCCCCCTGACGACTGATACTAGGCATCGCATATACTACTATTACTACTACTACTACTACTACTACTACTACTACTGCTGGTGCTATTACTACTACTACTGCTGCTACTACTACTACTGCTGCTGCTGCTGCTGCTACCACTACTGCTGCTGCTACTACTACTGTAGATACCTTGTGTCGTATCTAGTACTAGGTATGATTTACCCGGTTGATATCTCACAGTATCTATGGTAAGATGTCTACCAGATATTCCCTGGTGTAGGATACGATCTATGATGCGTGGTACTATCGTCCAATCTGATGCCAGGTACGCTCTATCGTCGTATCGTCTTGCGGTATTACGGGGGACCGTAGTAAATAGGACCTACGGTATACACAAAAACCTATATATTTACGTATTTTTACTAACAATGTTTGGTCCTATTTGCTATGTCTCCCCGAGGTAAATGTCTACATGGGATTTTTTTTTTTTTTTTTTTTTTTGTGGCATACCCAAAAACAGAGAAAAACGACACACCAAAGCCCACTAGAAGTCGGAATGGAAAACCGTTGCAAACCGTCATGATCACATGAATGAAGTTGTTTTTTGTTTTTTTTGTCTTTTTATACATTTTTCCGTTTTCCCTCACTTGGTTCTAGTAACCCCCCCCCCCCCCCCCCCCCCCCCCCCCCCCCCCTACCCCCCCCCCCCCCCCCCCCCCCCCCCCCCCCCCCCCCCCCCCCCTCTATAGACGCGTGGTCAATGGTCAAATGACTTAGACAAGCAACAAATGAGTACCCCCCCCCCCCCCCCCCCCCCCCCGCCCCTATGGTCATACGACTACGGCCATGCATGAGATCGGGTACATCTCTCCTGTCGAGTACCCCCCCCCCCCCCCCCCCCCCCCCCCCGCCCGGCCTGTCGAGCGAAAAAGTTCTGTCACGGTTCACGTTTTTTTTTTTTCCGGGCGCCCTCGGTACGGTACATACCTGGTACATACATTCATACATACCTGGTACACACCTGATACGTGGTATGTGATGCATTGTACGCACTTGCGATACGGAATCTGTGAGATTACAGGTGATGCCCAAAAGAGTGCCACCTTTGTCACGACACGCGTTGGTATTCATATTATTGATAGCATTCTTACGGGGGTCCATAGTTAATAGGACCTATGGGATACATGAAAACCTACATATTTACCTATTTTTACTAACAAAATTTGGTCCCATTAACTATGGACCCCCGTAATAACAGTATTCCTTGGCGCGACTAATATATATAGAGATAGGCGTACTGCGATAGAAGATCATGGCAAGATTCGGCTACGTAAAACAAATCTGTGGATACCAGGTCCCCTTCCCCCTAGAGTGTACCGCCTCATTACACACAAGTTCGAGGTCATCAGAGGTGGCTCACTCCGTTCCGTGAAGACCCGATGCACGAACCCACCTCGGCGTGTCCTCCACACCACAACCACGTAAGAGAGAACCAGCCCGGGGCACCGCCCCCCACACTCACCTGAGAAAAAGTTAACCGATGCATGAAGCGGGTGCTCATTTTCAAGACCACCCCCGTGGCAGGCCAATAAACGCGGTATTACCTCTAATTCCTGTGGTCTTATCTTTTGCTGCTGACCATACCGATTCCGAGCAGTTTTTTTTTTTTTTTTTTTTTTTTTTCTCGTGACGACAAGCCGATTTACCCCTGGTCTTTTTTTTTTCCATACTAAATCCAAACGGGTAGTCTTGAACATTGGGTACCTCACTTACAGCCATTTTAGTACTTCAGTTCGTTTTGGGGACAAACCGCTCAAGATTCTAATTAGTTTGTCCCCCTAAACGGGACTGCAATCCTGAAAGGGCTAATGTAATACGACATTTTTGTGCGCGTAAGAAACGTGATTTCTCATTGGGTTAAGCTCTGAATTTTGGTCTCAAAGGTCCGTTTTTGAGCGAGGTTAAAGAGCGCTCCTTCGCGAGGAGGCTAAGGAAATGGATTTGGTATGGAATAAGATACCGGTATTATTCCGTACGAGTATGCAGCACTCGCCAATAACAGGCTACGAACCGATCGGATGAGTATCTGGCATGAAAAAACCCCGGGTTCATTGTTGTTGTTGTTGTTGTTGTTTTTTGTTTAATCCTCCGGCGGATTGGTAAAAATAAAGCAGCTCAAGCTCACCGCACTTCCACATTCCAGTTTCGTGTCGTGTGTCAATTTAGCCCATAGCTCCCGTTGCAACATCAGAACCGGCTGATGTTACCCCTGGAGTTTGGGCACGTTGACCCGACCTGACCCCCGAGAGGAGCAGGTGCGGTGGAGATTGTTATTTCTGATTTTGACCTCCGATAATGTATCGCACGTGTTCCATTACAACTCGAATCGAATATCCCTTTGTCCCTAAATTTAATGACGTTTGGTATACTAATATTCAATAAAAAAATATCCTTATGTTTTGGGGGTAGTGGTAAACCGCACTATCAATAGTGGTCCCTCTTCTTGTCAATCTTGAACCAACAGATAATGTAGTTTTCCATTCTTGGCCTGTTTGGGGCAAAAAAAAATGCAGTCCCGCCCTTTTTGGGCACAAACTACTTGGAATTTGAGTGGGTCGTCCCCCCAAAACGGGACCTGCAGTTCCAAAGAGGGGTTTGCGGGCTCCTGCTATCACAGGGGAAGATAGCAGTCAGGACCCAATATGGTTCGTAAATAAAACTAGTGGAATGTATAGTTTTTTTTTTTGTAAATAATGGGTCCTGATTACTATAGTCCCCCGCAATAGCGCTGTACGAGCGCTGTTCTTTTTCATGTACGCTTGTGCTGGTGCGTGTTTCTATTGTTACGTACGTCGTACCTGGTATCATGTTTTCTGTTTTCTGCGCTTGTGGGCTTGAAACACTGGAGTTTAGATTGTAGGATTATGGAAACCCCGGGGATGATTTAAAAACATCCCCGTATTTTGGGGTATAACGGGGGAGGGGGGGGGGGGGGCGGGTGCAATCGAAATCATGCATGGCCGTAGTCGTATGACCATAGACCTTTGCGTCCCTACAATGCCGGGACGGAGCACGTCGGGTTTTCACCGACCAGGCAGACATTACTTGCACCAAGCGCGAAGTGCCGTGAGGTGTCGGGCGAGTCGCATGGAGGGTGGGCTGCGTCCTACTAGAAACCGCTTGTGAGGCAGACTTGCACATGGATAACAGCTCCAATGAGTTGATTTACCTTCCGGGGGAAGGGGTAACGTCGTAACTTCTAACCACGTACGGGTTGTGCTACCATCCGCTGATTTGTGTCTATTAGGAACGGTGTTCCGTCTCGAAAAAGATGTGTGTTAAGTGGTCAAACGATTAGTAATGAAAGCAAGCAACGAATGAGTTTGCCCCTCCCCCCCCCCCCCCCCCCTCCCGCCTCTCAAGCTGTTCTCAGTAGGATGCAGCTCACCCTTGCATGCGACTCGCCGGACACCTCACGGCGCTTCTCGCGCTTGGTGCCAAGCAATGTCTGCCTGGTCGGTGAAAATCCGATATGCTCCGTCCCGGCATTGTAGGGATGCGAGGGTCTATGGTCATACGACAACGGCCATGCATGAGATCGAGTACATCTCTCCTATCGAGTACACCCCCCCCCCCCCCATACCCCCCTTCTTCGTTTTTCGGATGTTTTGGTGCCTCCTCGAATCCACCACGACGGTTACTGCTAGAACGAGGGCACCCTAGAAATCAGGACCGAACATGCTTAGTAAAAATACTGTACTATATATATATATATTAGTATGTACGAGGGGTCCTGAATACATGGCCCCCCGCAATAACGATCGCAAACAAAAAACGTGATATGTCTGCTGTCGCCGCCCTGGTTTATCTAACTTTTTTATCCTGTCTTATCCACGACTCCCCGAACAGGTGAAGATCGTGACGAATAAGGCGGGCAAGACGGAGGTGTGGGTGCAGTCGGAGCTGAGGGTGGGCCAGAGCGACCTCGACGTGAACCTGAACAGGGTGAAAGCTTTGCTCGAGCACCTGGAAAAGAAGCTCTCTTGAATCTTGGATCTTGATGATTAAATCTTGAATCTGAATCTTGTCTCTTGAATCTTGGAGCTGAATCGTGAATCGTGAATCTTGAGAACCATGAATCTGAAGCTCGAATCATGAAACTTGAGACTGAAATCTAGAAGCTTTGCTTGTTGAATCTGGAAGTCTTGGGGATTGTCGGCATTTCGGAGCTTGAAGCTTAAATTTTGGATCTTGAAGTCCACCAATCTCGAAGCTATTTGGCGACAATGCGGGTGGGGATCTGTGATCTGTACAACAGGGCTCTTATTACGCAAACGTTTGCCAGGAGCGGGAGGGAGGGGGGGTGTAATCATTATCATGCATGGCCGTAGTCGTATATGACCATAGACCTCGCATCCCTACAATGCCGGGACGGAGCACGTCGGGTTTTCAGGGGGGGGGTGTACTCGATAGGAGAGATGTACTCGATCTCATGCATGGCCGTAGTCGTATGACCATAGACCCTCGCATCCCTACAATGCCGGGACGGAGCATGTCGGGTTTTCACCGACCAGGCAGACATTGCTTGCACCAAGCGCGAAGCGCCGTGAGGTGTCCGGCGAGTCGCATGAAGGGTGAGCTGCATCCTACTAAGAACCGCTTGTGAGGCGGACTTGCATATGGATGACAGCTTCAATCAGTTAGTTTATTTCCGGTGTGGCCACTTCCAGAGACAGCAATGGGAGTACTATGTAACTGCCTCTTGGGTGCCGTACCTTGAACACTACGTGATACGATCAATTCCCTTGTGCATAGTAAAGGTTCTTTACTTCGCACGAATGATCTAACTAGACGACCAGCTGTGGGCGACCGCCAAAAAAAAAAAAAAAAAAAAAAAAAAAAAAAAACGGTACCCTGGATGTCTAGCTCACGTAGTGAGCGGCATGTTTTACAGTGTCGTTGCCAACCGACGCCAACCCGAGCGGGGGGTTTCAGGCGAGGGGGAGGATTTATATGATGCGGTTCTTGTTGCACGACATCTGATTTCGGAAAACCTAGGATCTACAGCAGCAGGTACTCATAGATCATGATCTGTCGGATGCGTGTAGAGTCTAGATGATCTGTAGATGATCTGTCGGATGCGTGTAGTCTAGATGATCTGTTGATGATCTGTTGGATGCGTGTAGGGTCTAGATGATCTGGAGATGACCTGTTGGATGCGTGGAGGGTCTAGAGGATCTGATCTGTAGATGATCTGTCGGATGCGTGTAGGATCTAGATGATCTGGAGATCGCGTTACAGTCCGACGTGTGAAATCTTAAAGTGGATGGGGAGGGGGCGGTGGGGGTGACTCTAGTCCTGCTGTTTGTTTTTCAAATATCGACGTCTCGAGATGCCGTAGGGAACATGCTTATTCAGTGTTGGACATCGAACGATCGAACTCGATCTATACGATACCGATGAACGAAAATACTAATAGATACGAGTTCGATACTTGATATTGAGCGAGAACCGATAACAAAAAAACGAATCGATACGATTTCAACACTCGTTATTGAGCGAGGACCGATGAACAAAAAAAACGAATCGATAATATGCTCAAATCAACATCCTGGCCGCCCGACCGATGGACCGGGCATCAAAACCCGCATGGATAAGAAACAGCAAAAGAAGGGGCTTGGTTGCTTTCTTGAGTTTTTTTTTTCTTCTTTTCTGCTCGTCACAAAATAAATAGAACACGGCAACACTGCAACTTTTTACTGCTACGAAAACAAAAAAGAAAACAAGCTCACGGACCAGGACGTACGCTTGACCCTAACCTGTCCGAGTGAATTCTCTGATGGAGGGCGTGCGGGGGGGGGGGGGGTGGGGTCACGAAGAATACAAGCAAATGGCAAAAAAAAAGAAAAACTTCTCGTGGCGGGAAATTGAAGCAACAGGGAGGTGAAAAGGCACGTTCGTAACTTTGTACCACCGCGACCATCCCCTCACTCCACCCCCCCCCCCCCCCCCCCGCCCAACCGCCTCCTCCTCTCACTTCCCCCAAACTCAAAACGGAGCGCGCACATGTAGTACGGCGCGCCTGTACTGTACTACGTATTTTTCGTGTTTCCCCCAGGAGTAGGCAAAGCCACCGCTAGCTATTATTAATAATAGCAATACTGATGGGTAGCTATTAATAGCTGTATACTAGAACTAGCCAGCTGTTGTCCACCGTGCGTGTACGAGTAGTAGCCTAAATATATGTACACCGGATTGTCCGGTCTGTCCTCTCCCCCACAGGGAGCAAAACCTAAAAACCAAGTCCATCCACCCCTTTCCGCGCCCATGTCAACAAGACCACGCGGCGGCGACAGCTGCCAGCTGTCGCAAGCTGGGTACCGCTATTATAGCTACGGCTAGCTACCGCTAACAGCTATATATAGCTACGCTAGCCAACCGCTGGCTATGTTACCGTAACAACCAACTGCTGGCAACGGCAACTGCTACTGCTAGCTATCCTGCTATACCACCAACTGCTGCTGGCTATCGCTACAGCCACCGCGAGCCAATGCTACCTACAGTAGGTGCGTTCTAGCGGCTGGCTGATAAGGCTGCCATTTATAGCGGCTGCAGTGCCGTGTCTGTCGAGGTAACAATACTAACTGGTGAGGGTGATTATCCAACCCCCGGTTTCGGCGGTGACACACGCGAGGCCACACGGACCAGTCGCTACAAACACCAAACGATGGGGGGGGGGGCGGCTCGCTCGCACGGGCGCGCGCGCGCTTTAACAAAAAGGACCCACATCCACAGAAGGAAAAAAACGAAATTAAACCGCTCGCTGGCCTTAATGGCCCAGGCGGCACGAGCAAGCCACGTCGTTTGCCTGCCCCGCCTGTTGGTTGCGCGCGCGCTAAAACTCTTTACCGGGTATATTATATACCCTTCCCTGCCCCACAACCACTGACTTCTTCTCCCTGCCTTTCCCCTGCTCTCGTTTCCTTCCATCTCCCTTGCTCCCGCCTTTCCTCTCCCTTGCACCCTCGTTTCCTCTCCCTTGCTCACTCACTCCTTTTCATTTCTCTCACTCTTCCCGGCTTATTCCCTTCTCTCTCTCTCTCTCCCTCCCCCCCCTTCCCTTGTCTCTTTTTTTCCCTTCGCCTCACCCCCGCTAGCAACCAAAACGAAGCGCGTGCTTTGCCGGCTCGTGAGCTAACACAAAAAAAAAATACACACATGCACGCACGCACGCACGCACGCACGCACGCACGCACGCACGCACGCACGCACGCACGCACGCACGCACGCACGCACGCACGCACGCACGCACGCACGCACGCACGCACACACAAATGCGCGCACATACGCCACACGCACGCAAGGCACGCCAGCACTAAGCCACCAATACACAAAATATCGCCGCACGCCATCATCAGAGTATTCCGGGTCGTCCGTCCGCCGCCTTCCCTCCGAAAAATAACCCATGAAAAGGCAGCAACCAACAAAATAACAAAAACAACACCGACAAGCAAGTTGCGAAACAAAGGTTCGCACGCTTTTTTTTTTTTTCCCGCCCGAGAAAAACGAGTACCAAAAAACTCTGGCGGAAGTTAAAAGAAGAACAAAAAACAAAGGAAGAAAATAAAGCGCAAAAAATACAAAATTTATTTCATTTCCCTACATGGACCTTTTCCCATCGAGCCCCCCACCTACGCCCCAACGCATCTATCCACCACTCTACTCCACCCATCCCTCCCTCCATGCATCACGCAGGCACACTGCGGAATTAGCGTGGCGAAACGGTGGAGATACCCATCTCCGATACACCTCCCCCCCCGCCTCTTGTCAACGTGCAAGAGCCCGCCCAAGCGTCAGCCGCCGCGCATCGTTGCTGCGATGCCGCGCTCCGGCCGTCGTTGTGATACAGCCACTGCCACCACCACCACCATCGCCGCCGCCACCTCCGCCGCCTCGGTGCTGACACACGCCCCCACTCCCAACCCCACCACCGCCTCCACCGCACTCATCCTCCACCGAAGCCGCGCTGCCGCTGCTCTCCCGTTCCAGCTGCGCGGCGGCGGGGCTCTGGTAGCAGACGCACGACAGCAGCCCGGCGACGCCCCAGGCCGCCCAGTCCATCGCCGCCGCCGCCGCCGCGAGTACGAGATACGCGCGCCCCGTCGCGACCGACACGACCAACCAAGCAGCCAGGAGGCCGACCCAGGCCCCGACCCTCACCGCCCCCGTGGCGCCAGCCCGCACGTACACGCCCGCCGCCGCCGACAGCATCGCGAACACCAGAAGCGGCGACACGGGTCCCCACGACTCGTCCAAGCCTGCTGACGCCGCGCACGTGCCCCAGGCGGGGTGAGCGTGAAGCCCCAAGAAGAGGAGGCCGCTGCGCTCCCCGAGCTCCGCTCCGGCGGCGGTAACCGCGGCGCAGAGCAGCGTCAGGACTCCCAGCGCCGTCCGGAGCCGCAGGGCGAGGCGCTCGCCGGACCTCAGCCCCCAGAGGGAAGCGCGCTCCGTCGTTTTCTTGCCCGTTCGTCGGTTTCGGCCGCGGACGGTGGAAGAGGCCGCGGCGGCCTTGACGGCTCCGTGGAGGTGGCAGAACGCCACCAGGAGGAACACCAGGTGCAGCCGCACCAAGGCCGAGGTCAGCCACCACGCCCCGCCGTCGCAAGCCAGCGACGACGGCACCCCGCCCGGCGCGCCATCACCGACACCACCGACGCCCACCAAGCCACCAACAGACGCAGTCTCCCCTCCAGCGCCACCGCCGCCGCCGCCGACGACGACACCCTCCTCGAGGCTCCTCGACCACGGACCGTTCCCCGGATTGCTCGGGTCCATGCCGAGCCCTCTGTCGATGGCCGAGTGGTGGTCGCGGGTGAGCGCGCTCATCGCCTGCGCGAAGTGCGCCGGGATAAGGCACCACAGGCCGGCCAAGAGCGTCGCGTCGCAAGCCATGCAAAGCCAGGAGAACAGCCTCCCCAGTCGCTCGTGGCCGCAAGCGGCCCGGACCGCGGCGGCGGGCGCCGTGTCCCTGTCCCTCGACGGGTGGGCGCCACCGAAGCCCTTGGGCCAGGCGGTCGCCACCGTCGACGAAGCCGCCCTGGCGTCCGCCGCGAGGTCTTCTTCTCCCTTGTCCACGCTGACCGCGAACATGATGTCCGTGTTCCAGCCCATGCGGTCGATCTGCTGCGCCCCCGGGACGGGCGATTCCGAAAGGTCGCGCGCGTAGGGAGGGGTGAAGCCGAACTGAAGTGGAGAGAAGGACGCACCCTACCCACGCCGCCGCCGCTGCTGTACCCCACACCACCAGTCTCAGCATCTCCAGCGTACCCTGGGTCGCCGAAGTACCCCGTGTCGGCCACGTTGTGGTGCGAGCGCGAGTGGTTCCGCCCCCTTGACCGCTGACGCGCGCCGATCCCTCCGTGCCGGTGCTTCGACGACGCGCCACCGCCGCCACCGCCGTCTCCCGCGCAAACACCTCCGCCGGTGCCACCGCGGCTGGACGCGGCCGCGGACTGCCACCCCGCGAGCTTGGCGAACACCGCCCTCGCCACGAGCAGCACGGTAGCGGCCAGGAGGTAGCCGTAGAAGGTGTGCAGGGGGCCGCGGGACAAGAAGCTCGGGTGGACGAGCACAGAGGGCGTCGACTGCCGCCGCTGCTGCCGCTGCTGCTGCTGCTGCTGGGCCGGCGAGACAGGGGTGGTGCTGACAATCATGTCTTTCTTCGGCCGCGCCGACAGCGGGACCGGCTTCACTCTCCAGCGTTCCTGCTCCCCGCACTGCGCCTTCGGCCGGGCCTGTGCGCTCAAGTAGAACCCGGACGTGGGATTGTACACGCAGTACTCGCCGTTGTCGTCAGCGCCTGTGGACGGAGCGGATGACAACGTCTTCTTGTTACCGCCAGCCCTTGCCTTCTTCGAGGGCGCGTGCTGGAACACGAACTGGTGCTCCGGCGCGCACTCCTGGAACACGTGGATGCGGTCCAGCGTCAGGAATCCGCCCCCGGCTACCTGCAGACAGACCTTGTCCTGCCGGAACGCCTCGAAGTACGCGCCGGTCGGGACCGGCCTCAGCGCCTGCTCTGCGCCGCAAACCCTCGACATCCGCTTGACTCCGGCCTCCACGAACTCACCCGCGTCGTTGCCGAGGCACGAGAGCCCGTACTTCTCGAAACGCCGGCCGGGACTCGTCGGCCGCAAGCTCGACGACACCTCCCACAGCATCAGGACCGCCATGCAGGCGGTCACCCACCGCCCGCGCCACACCGCGTCCTTGGCCCGCACCGCCCCCCTCGCCACGACCGACAGGACCGCGCCCCAACCCCCAACCGCGCCGGCACCGCCGCTCGAGGTCCTTCCTTCCGGGGACGCGCCGGACGCCGCCGCCGACGTCGCCGCCGCAATTTCCGCTGCGAAGGACGCGGTGGAGCAGGAGCGACCTATCTTAGACCCCGCCTCGTCCATGTCCGCCCGCAGGCGGGCACCCCCGATCACCGAGGCGTAGACGAGCGCGGTGAAACACATCTGCGCGGTCAACGCAGCGGCGGCAACAGTGGCGGCTGCGCTCGAGCCGCCTTGCGCCGTCGTTCTCGCACCGTCGTAGCACATCGCCAGGGACACCAGCGCGCCGGCGACGCAGCTCGCCGTGATGCAGCGGAAGTGGCCGCGGCCCGAAAGGTGATGCGCGGCGCCGGCGCGGCTGCCGTGCCCCATCCCGAGAGCGACAACACTAACACCCACCGCCCCTTCCCACGCCACCCCTCCGCCGCCGCCGCCATCCGTCGAGCGCAGCAGAGCCACCCCGAAAGCGAACGCCGCCACCGCCGCCGTGTCCTTGGCCAGGGTCCTACCACGGGTGAGGAGCGTGTAGTAGAGGTAGTCCATCACGTAGAGCCCAAGCACGAGCGCGCAGCACAGCCACGCGTTGTACACCGCCGCGGCTATCGCGGGGGGCCACCTTTCGTCGACCACCTCAAGCGCAAGGGTCCTCGTCGCCCGGAACCAGGCCAGCCCAAGGGCCCAGACAAGCGCCGACAGCGCGTAGCACGCCCTCGTCGGCAGACCCCCCCCGCCACCGCCACCGCCACCGCCGACGGAGACTAGCTGCTCCGGTGCCACCACGGCGCCAGAGGGGGAGCCTCTGTACCCCACGGTGGCCGCTTCCAAGTACGCGCCGACGCTGCTGCTGCCACCGTCGTAAGCGGCCGCGATCCCGCAAGGGGGGAGGATGACCACCTGACGCTGCTGCTGCTGCTGCCGTACCTGCTGCTTCTTCAAAGCAAGGAACCAAGGAATGCCTCTCCCCTCGTTCGACGGAGAGCTTTCCGGGCAAGCTGCTACGGTCGTTCCAGTTCCCGTTCCCATTGCGGTTCCCGTCTCCGCTCCTGCCACAGCAGCCGCAGCAGCTTCTCCTGCTGCCGCTGCTGCTGCTGCTGCTGAGGCGGCGGGGGGGGAAGCGAACCCCCCCTCTGTTAACACCCTGCCCGTCGCCGGCTCCGGCAACCTTGTAGTACACCCTCGCGAAGGCTAGGACTACGCATGGGATAAAGAAGAGGACCCACGGCGCGAAAAAATTTCCGTATGGGTACTGACGCTGCTCGCGGTCCTTGCCCCACTTCCAAAAGAGGGACTTACGGTGGTCGTACGCCGCCCGCTTCCACGAAGAGTCCTCGTCGGCGAGGTGGATGATGTGCGGCTCCATGCCCTGCGGTGGGGTGCGATGTGGTGTATGCAACGCGGTGCGTTCGACGAGAGAGAGGACCAGCGCATGGAGAGGATGAAAAAAGGAAGGAATTAAGAGTCGACGAAGACCGAGACGGAGGAAAAAAGGTAGGCGGGGGGGGGGGGGGGGGGGGGGGGGGGGGGGGGGGGGGGGGGGGGGGGGGGGGGGTGGAGTGGAGAAGAGGAGCAAGACTGAGACTGTGGCCCTTGCCGAAATAAAACAGAACTATGTTTATAGACCCATATGCCGGTACATGCTGTTGAGTCAGAATTAATTTTAGAGTTAAGTTGTATCAATAACATAGTGATTCGGTTCGGGTTCGAAGAGTGCGCCTCGACGACTTGCTCTTCTTACATAACATAACGAGCCATTTTTTTCAGCACGTACCCTGGTTTCAATTGAAGCACGTCGATGATTTTACGGGTAGCAGTTCCGGAAACATTGTTGCAGCGAAAAAGGAGAAAACTTAAATAAACACCCCGCCCGCCAGGGGTATGAGCACACACAAAAAAAAACAACACCGGGTGTCAGCCTACGACTGTGTACTCCTACTAGTAGTTTAGGGGTTAACGCCTCCGCACACGTGTACTTCTACTGCTGTAAACTACAAACCATTGGTTGGAGAGGGCGAGGGGGGGGAGGGTAGCATAAAGGCGGCAGGCAGGTAGGTGCAGAACGTACAAATAGGTGATGGAACTGAGGGGTTCGAATGGGGAGAATGAAACCAACCGGAGCGAACGCCTGAACGGACACACAAACTAGCCACCCCGGACAATTATGCGACGCTCCTGGTTGCACGAAGCAAAAGAAAAATCCCACAGACCTCCGAGGGTCCCCGTTTCAACCAAGAAATTTTTTTGAATCGAACCGATTTTCAAATCGACTTTGTTTTTTAAACGAAGATCGCAAACGTCAACGAGCGGCGACCAGAGCAACAGCTAGCCGTGCCCAAGGCTACAGACCACAGCACAGCGTACCCCGGCGATGGGTCTTTAAAAAAACATCATGCATGGCGGTCGTAAGCCCCCATTTTTTCACCAGTTCGATGGGCAAGCGCCACGAGAACCGAGCGATCGCCCTACATGGAGGAAAAGCTCAAGGCTTCGATATAGCTGCGTCGCGGTCGCTGTCCCGTGCGTGGCGTTCAAGGGATTCCTCCGCCCACCCAAGAGGGGCTGATAGTTCCTCGCCTGAGCCGCCAAGAAAAGAAGAGGCTGGCGGCGGCGCGCACGCGACGATGCACGCCGTCGCTGCTGTTATAAGTTCTCCTCGGTGCTTGTCAGCCGGGCGATGTGTGAAAGGGTGTGTTCTGATCTCATTAAAAAAAACGAGAAGGGCACGGTGGGATGACCGTGGTTTCCCGAGAGGAACTAAAGCATCATTTTCCTACCAAATCGATTTCAAATCGATTCCATACATGAAAAAAAACTCGATTTGAAACCGATTCAATTAGAAAAAGTTCTTCGTCAAAACGGGCCCATCTTGTATAGGCCCGGAAACGGTCAGTACTTACTCTGCTTGCTTGCTGGTAGTCAGGTAGTGCTCTGGTACAACTTGCTCTAGCTCCAACAAAATGGTTGGTAGTCCACACGAACTCGAAATTTCCGAGAAAACTCCTAGGCGGGCCAAGGTCTATACAGCTCCCTCGACCGTTTCGAGGTCGAGGGGAGGGGGCGGGGATATTGTGTTATTTCGTTTTTTCCCCGCTTGGGTGCGAATTCCTATTAATAGCGTGCATGCACTTTATTTTGTCCGGTATATCTTTTACCACTAAATCGAAAAAATGGTTATAATAGCTTCTCGAAAACAAGTGGTGAGCAAATTCATTCCCCTCCTTCAGTCACCTTCGTACTATCGTCCATATATACGAACATACGGCGGTACAAGAGTGTTCTCCATGCACAATACTAAAGACTACGAACCGTTTTTCCCACCCGGGGCATCCAGCACACCCACCCAGTGTCCGTGCTGAATTTTCATCTTATGGAGGAAGATGGAAGCTCTGCTGTGGTTTACGAACTACGACTCAAGGGACAATACATCGTGATACAAGGAGTATTATCAATAGTAGCAAGGAAATTTAGGCGACGCTGCAGTGCCATCCATGTTCATCGTGTAGTGCATACGACGAGCACTGCACACATTCACACGCTTAGCAATCTCGGCATACGTACGAGTACAGCTTTCGAAAAAACGGGAGGGCCATATATAAGCTGTGAACGGCAGACCTTAGCCCGGCCTGCTGGAGAAAAAAAACGCTGAAATATACTGGCACTTGAGATAAAAACCCACCCCTACCCTACAACCCCAACCCCGATCGCTCGGGAAAATTCTCGCAGTGAAAGTGAAATCAAGTGTTCAGTGTGAGCTGTTAACCATTTACTTGATTTAAGCAGGGTCAAGTCGAAAACACTACGCGGTGTTCCAGCGTTGTATTATATGAATATATAAACACAAGTGCACTCGAAAAAACGCCTACTATCAACAGAAACCCGTACGGGAGGTTGCAAAAAAAAAAACCCCGCAGGTTGCAAAACCAAAGTTATAAGCCATGTATAGCTATTAATAGCTGAAATAACTGAAATCAGCAGAGACACGCGGAACGCTAGTAATACACACTACCCTCTATACAGTACGCGGCATGTGTTAAAATTTGGGGAGTTGAGAATTTTCAGGCTGAGTTTTGTTTTTTTAATGATCATTGACAGCTACGTCAGCATTTGTGCTCGGCGAGGGACGACATTCTTAAATTCTGCCTGGTATGTAACGACCATCAAGAAGAGCCTATCAGCCTATGCCCAACGTTGTCATCACAATAAGCCGCGAGCCTTAACAATAGAGACTATTAACTACTGCCGCCACTTCTACTGTACTGGTAGTAAATACCACGACTGCTAATACTAAAATAGCGCTAGTACGGGGGACCATAGTAAATAGGACCAAATAGTGTTAGCAATACTGGGTAAATATATAGATTCTGTGTGTGTCGTAGGTCCTACATGATATGGTCCCCCCTAATAATACTATATCGAAGTATGCTACAACCACACACACCACATCACCACAACCACCCCTCCACGTTTCCTCACCTGCTCGCAAAGCGCGCAGCGCTTCTGCGCCCGCCCCCAGTCTCCCCGCTCATGGTAGTCGGTCAGAGGAGCCGCGAACGTGGGCGGCAAGCGCTGGCACACGCCCGCCGGAGTCCGCTCTCGCCCAACCGCGCACCGCGGCATGTGTGGCCCGTTCAATAACACTACCGGCATAAGCGCATCCTCCAAGAAACCGCCACCGCCACTGGCAACGCCATCAACGCTACCATCCGAGGAAGAAGCAACTCCGACTCCAAACGCGTCTCCCTCGTCGACCCACCCACCGAAACCACCACCACTACCACCACCTCCACCGCCAATAGCACCACCACGAATACCACCGCCACTGCCGCGTCCTCTCTTATCCACCCCTATCCCCGCCCCCGCCCCCCCCCGCCCCGGACCACCGACCGGAGGCGCTCTCCACCAGGTCTTCGAACGGCGTGCATCGGTCCCCGGCAGCGCCGAGGAAAGATGACAGAAAAACCTGCGCCTCTAGCGCCGCCGGTGGCGATGACGCCGCCGCCGGCAACGACAACCCCTCCGCGGAGCCGGAGCCGGGAGGGGAGAGGGAAGACGTCAGCCGCGACGGGGACAAAGCCCTCCGCGCCAGCTCGCCCAGCATGGCCGCATGCACCTCGGCGGACGGCTCGAGCACCATCACCGAGGTTGACGGCTGCCACGACGGCCGGAACGCGAGCGGCACCTCCAGGACCGCCCCAGCTTCGTCTTCATCGTCGTCGGTCGACAGCGCGGCAGCAGCGGCGGCGGCGGCGTCTGCGCCCGCGGCCGAAGCTTGGAACGACGGAGAGGTGGAGGGAGGCACAGCGCCGGCCGCGCAAAATCCCTCGCACGCGAAAAGGGCGTCGGGGTTCTTCTGGACCCGCGAACGGGGGTCGAGGTACACGACGCGGCTGTACGAGGTTAGGCTCCACAGGAACACCTTGGTCATGAGGTCCTCCAACACGGTTTCTCCTCCTACGCCTAAAAGAGAGTTTTTCATTTTTCCGGCCCAGAATACAAAGGAAAACATAAGGAGGCGGGGTTGGGGGGGGTTAGGGGGGGGGGGGGGGGAGGGTAGGAGGCGGTTGAGCGAATGGGTTTCCTGTATGCTACAAAAGTTTTCAACATGGTTTCCTTTCCCCGTCCGCGGACTCGCCCTATGTGCAGGACCGGTCGGCACAAAACTATGTGCAGGGTGCGGGTCTTATTGGTCAAGGCCAGCCTCTCGGCCGCCAGGATGGAAAAACGCCACCAAAACACGCGGCGGAGCCGCGTGACTGCCCCTGCTGACCTTGAGCCCCCCACAGGATTGGGGTTCGGGTTAGGGCAGGGGTTAGGCCTGGGGTCGGGTTGGTCTGGGCCGACCTGTAAGGTTGAAATTGACGACACACGCCCTGTACAAAGATTTGTGCCGACCAGTTCTGCACACAGCGGAAGCCGCGCGCGTTTGTATACCTGGTACATATAGTGGCTGCCACATGGCAACAACGGCGGTACGTAGCAGAGAGTGAAGCGCAATAACGAAAGACAACTTCACGAAAGGGTAAAAAGTAAAAAGTGTTCTGACAGGTCTACGGAACTGCTCGACCATTGTTTATCTCCGTTTCAGGTCGTCGGTTCAGATCAGGCGAAGTAACGAAGAAGTTGCTCGTGTACAGAAGGCGCTATCAATAGCTAATATAAAATGAGAAACGTCCATTTGGCGTCGAGGCTCGGAACCTTGTTTTGTGCGCACATGCATCATGCCGGCTATATTTTCTGTACAGAGGGGAATTTCTTATTTTTCTGGGCTCTCTTCAACCCGCTGTTCCTGGTTAATTATTCCATGCTCCTCCAGAGTTTCTTATCTCGTGTGGGCGTCGACCGTTGCTGTTTCTTTTCTTCCTACTTCCTAGCAGGTACCAGGGTATCTATGATCTACTAATCGTTGGCCAGCTTCACCTGTACCGAATTTCTTAGATTTCGTGAAGAGCCGAGCCTCAATTTTTCAACGCACAGCAGTAAGTGCGGGCCTTAGCCGTTTGTAGGCAAGAATGAAGATGGGAGCATTTCCGAGCGAAAGATGAAAATATGCAAAAAGGAAACGAAAAAAAGTTCTTCATTCAGTCAGTCGTGCACCAGTTGTATAATGATCGTTTTTTTTTTTGTCTTGCTTGTGTTGTGTTCTCGTACGATAGATACCCGGTACGCTGGCATTTCACTTGCTTGGCACTTGAACTTGCGATTATTTTTTATTTTTGGCCTTCCTCTGTCTCAGTGAGTCAGTCTGTGACCACGGAATCAGTATCTCTCTAGGATAAGGAATCAGGACGGACACTGGGTGTATTGATGAAGCTGGGTAGAAAGGAAGACAGTAACAACAACCTGGTACCGCGGGACCAGGTACCTGGTGTCATACATCATAGAGCAGTGTATGTACTTCTGCAAGTACATTGCACGACAACCGGTCTGTCCCACGTCGCCCCCCTGATCGTCAAACGAGCATCACAACAGGGCAACAAATCAAGGCGCATACCTGGTACGCACATGACAGCTACCTGGTATTAATATAATACCGATAGCTCGTAGTACCGGCGTATCAGCAACAGCGGCGACAACAGCAGCAGCACCGCAGCAAGCAAGGCAAGTCAGAAACAAGAGTCGAGTCTGGTCTGAATCCCTATATTTCTCGTAAGCATCCGATGCGCCTCATCCGACTATTGACACGAGTATCGTACGTACTTGCTCTGCTGGTATGCAATACTCGTACCGTCTTGCATTTGTCTTCGTCTTTCTTTGGTTCAGCTCAACACTCTCCCATTTATGCTCGTTACTCTCTTCTCACCGGTTTTGCTGCTGCGGCGCTCTTGGCACTACTAGCACCTTCAGCCCATCCCTCCTCAGAGCCTCGAGGTTCGCCTCCGTGGCCCTCTCCAGCGGCACCAGCACCACAACGTCCCCCTTCGCCCCGGCGGACCTCAAAGACTGGGCCAAGACCCGTGCGCCCATTATCCCACTTCCCTGCCTGTCCTCTCCTGCCCCCGCCGATCCTCCTCCAAAGGAAGCACGAGGCAAAGGCAGGCTGTCATCGACGTCTCCATTATCGTGATCACCACGAATATCGTCCGGCGCGATCGTTGTAACATATGCTCGCGAGTCTTCCGCAGGGGAGCATAGCCTAGATGACGTGGTCGTAGCTCCCGCTGCTGTTGTTGTTCCAAATCCAGACCCTCCCACAGAAGCAGCAGCAGCAGCAGCAGCAGCAGCGGTAGCAGTGGCGCTAGACGAGCTAACTGAAGCCGCAAGAAGCAAGGCTATCGCGGCCGCCCGGGCACACGAAGTCCTAGGCCTGGCGCGGGCAGCAGCAGCAACAGCAGCAGCAGCGCCGCTGGTGCTCGGCTTCCGTGGCTTGCTCACAAAGCTGTTCTGGCTCGATGCCGAGGTATGCACTGCTGCGGCTGCTGAAGGACTCGAATCTGTCGAGTAAACAGGGCATTGGATGTTACTGACCCCAAGGGGCCGTCTCCCATTCCCGCTAATATCAAGATGAGCGCAGAAATTGCGCTCGCTCTGCCGTGCTGGTGGGCGTGACCGCTTGGCTCGTCGCCTCCCTCCTCCACCTTCTCCTCCTGCTCGGCCTGTCACGCCGAGCGCACTGCTGGTCACCATGCCTCGCGTATGGTCATCCCGGCTAGACGTCGTAGCTGGGATTTTCTCTTCTAAAACGAGAAAGTGATGGCGAGAGAGGCCGGAGGTACGTTGGGGAAAGACGGAGAGGCATATTACACCTGGTACAATAGAGCAGAAAGAACAAATGGGGAAACTGGCACCTACAACCCTTCTGTGCGGAAATATAAGGATGCTTTATTGATGTAAATAAAACAACAAACGATACTTATACTTCGGACATAGTGAAACCACACCAGGGCATATATACTTTGTGTGCACAAGGAACAACAAACAAAACGTCAAAAAAACAAAAATCGGTGTCTTTTTCACGCAAAACAAGCAGGAAAACATGTACCAGGCTGCCAGGTAGTGTAGAGGGGGTGCCAACATGCAAGGCAAACGGAGATAAAAACATCACAGAACTGAAAAATACAGCCATCAAGTATTTTGTGGTGGTCTATGTACGATACTGCTCGCGGCGAGGGAAGCGTGACATTTATCGAGCACTGCTGCTGCGTAGCGAGGACCGAGCGAGGCGGAAGAGTCGGTTCGGTCAAGCTGCAAGTCGTTGAGAGGTCTCTGGGAGGGAGGCAAAACGCACGAGCGCGAGACTTCGGAAACTCGGAACTCGGACATACCTTCGAGGATAGAGGCGAACTCGCTCGTACCAGAGCCGGCCATGAAAGACACAACGAGCGGTACGTTTGCTCCGATGGCCGAAAATAGACCCATTCTCGCTCGGACGCACAGAGTGTCACGAGGCAACCGCGACGAGCGAAGCGCATAACGCGCCCCGATAATTGCGAGGCAACAACAGACAGGCCAGCAGCTGCTTCGGGCCCCGGGGGTCCTTGGACGGTGCGCCCGCCAATTGGAGCAAAATAAGAGTGAAAAATAAAATGTCATTTCATGCCACATCAGGAGGAGACGCAAACTGAAGTGACGGCCGCGAAACGCTAAAACCCAAAAAATGCGTGGCACTGAATAAAAAGAGCAAAAACAGCAATAGTAAATACCAACACTCCCGCACACATAAGGACGATCGCTCACCTGAACAAAAAATCGGGCCTGCCCCCCTCGCGAAGCGCGTTCCTTCTGGTATCCCTGCTCTCTGCCTCTCTATCTGGTCCCCTATAACGTTGCTAGCGAGCTCTCCCTATGCCTGCTGCGACAGCACGATATATACGATGGACCAAAGCTAACTGCTTCGCTGTGCCAGTTAAACGGGAACGCTTCTTTGGTTCGGTGATAAGCCTGTGAGATGACGACTTCGGGCTCTGTTTTTTTTCTCGGGTAGTACGTACAACAACCAACGTAGTCCGGATATATTTTCTGTTATTTTGATTGGTGATAATATTTGGTTTCTGATAGATCATTGGTGTAAATCTGTATGATTGGCGATTTGGTGTATTTCATCAGTGATTTGGTTATTTGACGGCGATGTGCGGAAAGACCGCATGGGTGGCAAGCCAAAAGTCCGTTGGCTCGTCGTTCGCCCGAGGAAACCTCGAAGAAAAAATTTGAAAAAAAAAATGGCTCCAGAATTCAAAAATCGTTTTTTTCAAAGATCTTGATTGTCAGAAAAATATCAGAAGCATCCAAGAAAACGTAACGGCGAAAAGCAAAAAAAGCCAAAACCGAGAACGTTTCGACGAACGACGAACCGGCATATATATGTAGAGCGTCGTGGCGTGGGCGTGAGGATGATATCGTATCCCGGCAACTATTACCCAGGCTGCATCATCAACTTAAACATGCACTACTGCTGTGCACGTCATGACACATGCGTCACCATCAGCAACATAACCACTGCTTGTACATCATCAATCATCAATACGCTACAGAAGAATTTTAAAGTGGACGACGACCAATGTACGACGAGTAATTGGATTTGAGAGCAATAAATAAGTGCCGCTTCGATCGACTTGCGCAGTCTTTTCGACGAGACGAGACGCTTTGCTTGGTTTTTAGTCCTGGAGTCATATCTACTGTAGTAGTATCGTGGCATGTACTTCTGTATGTCGCAGCCTGCCTACAATGTGAATCTGCTTGTGTAGCGGTACTGGATCATGTGACCACCACCACCACCATGTGACCTTGCCTCTATCTGGCACTAACTGATCTCGGCGAGGACGGCGCAGCAGGAGGAAGGGGAGGAGGAGGAGAAGGGGGGGAGGTTTTGAGAGATGCCCTCTTTAGCTTGCCAGGTATGATACGCGCCGAAGGGGGCTCCAGGGATGTACACAGGACGCGCAAATAATGTGCAATGTACCGTCCGCGTCGAAATCGGTCGATATACGTACGAGGCCATCTGGTTTCCCGTGCGCATTTTAACCCACATTTTGATTCGCGCAACTCCAAAGACTATTTATTGTTTTTTTCTATTCAATGCCGACGGTTGCAACTGCGCTTGGTATGTGCTTGTTGAACGGGTGGGTGCTCTCCCTGCCTTCATGGTAGTACACCCCGATCACCGATCGATACTTTGCGCATGGAGAGAATCGCTGATCGAATGCATCTACTACTGTACTTGCACCAACTATAGCACCCACCGCCCCCAACTCATTCCCTGCACTACATTACCGTTACGAGGACCCACCGCCCACAACGCATTGCACAGAGTGCACGACTACGCAATGTTGGGGGTGGTGGGTGCTAAAGTAGTGTGCTTGAGTATACTGATGTACGCACGTACCGCATCATAGTGCGCGTTTGTTCTTCATATTAAACTGTTTTTTTTATATATACGTACTCGTACCAACGACATCATGCACACCCAGTGTCCGTGCTGATAGTACTGTACGATACAACATCAATAACATCGCACGTTCGGAATACAGTACGGTGAAGCTCCCAGTCAGGTACTACAGTACCACTACGTCTTAAAATACGGTACTACGGACTGTAGACTTCAGAACGTACTCTAACTCGACCTTGGACACCGAGAAAAAGCTCAAGTAACAACGTGTGATGATGTAGCATGCTTCATCCGACCAATTATCTGGAACCACAACCTCTTCCCCCCCCCCCCTCAGAGTGGTCCGGGCGATGGATCCCTACGTTGTTCTCCTGAAAAACACCCCCCTCCGCGCTCCGCGCTTGGTGCAAGCAATGTCTGCCTGGTTGATGAAAACCCGGCGAGCTCCGTCCTGGCATTTTAAGGATGCAAGGGTCTACGGCCGTACGACTACGTCCATGCATGATACCGAGTACCCCCCCCCCCCCCCCCCCCCCCCTCCCCAAGAGTCATGAACGGTCGTATACCGCAAGGATGTGAATCATCGCACACCCGTAGACCGAAATTGAAAGCTCAATTGATCCACAGCCGGGAAGGTGCCAAATGCAGAAGGGGGGGTGGTCTCGGAAGGATCTCTCGTTGAGAGCTTTCCTTAGACGAATCGGTCGGTTCTCGCAATCCTCTTGGTTGTGGATCAATCCAGTTTTGAAAATCGGTGTACGTGGGGGGGCGCGATATATTGCACATCTTTACGGTACGCTAACACAAGTTGTACAGTGCCTTTTTCCTACGCGTTTATCCAGCGGTTTGTCCGGCAGAAGCACGGGCTTTGATAATGTGACAACTGCACGAACGAGCTGAGGAACTGAACTGTCGCAACCCAGCGGCATTAGCGCCGCGCTTCTCCATCTGCACGCCTAATGCACTCCGTTCCTGCAACGTTTTCGCTTGTTTTCCGTTTTTTTTTTGTTTGCTTTCGTTCACCGCCCCCCCCTCGCTTCCGAGGAAGAGTCCGCGTCGTACCAATGATGGCACAAGGAGCGGCTTTTCCCAAGCGACCGCCAGCAAGAACAAGAACAAGAACAAGAAAAGCTGCGGCAGCAACAACTGTGTTGTTGCTGCCTACCAGCGTAAAGATGGCGGTAGTGGCGGCGGCGGTGGCGGTGGCAGTGGTGGTGGTGGTGGTGGTGGTGGCGATTCACACGGCTGTCCCCCTCAGAACCACCGCCGCCGCCGCGCTCCGCACACGTGGGTGGCTCTGCGCCATCGCTTGAACGAGAGCCTTGTCGCGAGCGCCGACAGCGGGCTGGCGGGATTGCGCGCCCTTCCCAACATGGACGCGCTGGTGGTGTCGACGAGGGCAAAGGTATGGCTCGCAAGCAGGGCCACAAATATCGTACAGTAGTAGCAGGTGGTGTTTGTCCGACAAAGTACTTGGACCTCTCAGTCCCAAGCAGCCTTGTTTTAGGTCTTCATGAACGTCTTCGTCCGTCTGCTTTTAACTGTCAGCCACGAGCCACGACAATCTCAAAATAGCCCCCCCCCCGTACGACCAAGTACATGAACCAAACCTTTCCTCTCTCTCTCTCTCTCTCTCTCTCTCTCTTATGCAGACTTCAGATAGACCAAGTAACTGAACCAACCCCTCCCCTCTCTCCTCTCTCTCTTAATATCCCGCTACTATTAACAGAAAAAAATGTCCGACAACCAACCGTTTCCCATCACTACTATACCAGGTACAGCAGTAGATCCACAGCAATACCAGAGTACCAGGTATATATATGCGGTAAACAAACGCATATTCTCTTGGTGGACGTACAGCAGTGTGCATGATATGATACTGCAGACAGTACTACGGCTGAAAGGCCGAAACAAACACTTCCTGCTTCCTGCGGGAATATTAATATTGGGTAAACTATCCCGATGCCACTTTGCCAGTTAATATGTTAGAACCGCTTGTATATTCATACATACTATTAATAGTGTTTAAACGTGCCTTGCATTTAATTCCAGAGTGAGACCAGGTAGTTGGTACCTGGTATATAACTATGTCCCATAAAATAAGTAACTTTTCTATATTCACATTCAATTCAAACGTAAATTATATAAAGGGACAGCTTTGGTATGTATTATGTCGGCGGATGACTTGAACTACTACTACTCTTATCTGCGTAGAGAGGGGAAGGGGGGGATTATCCCGTCATCACTTATCACGCTTACAGTATTAGTCGGGCATTCGGTGAAACACTTGTTTTTACCTCCGGATATTATGTTGTTGTTGTTGTTGTTGTTTTCTTCACATTAAACCGTTCTTTCTACGCGTCGACATCCAGCACAACCAGTGTCCATACCGATTCTTCAAACCTACGAGAGATACAAGTTCTGTGGTCACAAAGCTACGCCACAGAGATACTACGTTGCCACGTGTGTAATGCAATGCCATGTCATCATACTGCGTACGACAGGCACGACATACACATTCCATGACCTAGAGAAACAAAAACGAAACAAAGAGAAAAAATAAAAACAAAAACAAAGACAATTCGAAAGAGAAAAGAAAAAAAAAAAATAAACTAAAATATACCTGGTATATGTATATACTTCAGTATAGCAGCAAACCATCGTACCCCCACGTAGGGGACGTGGCAGACACTTGAAAAGAACGAGCTGGAAAAAAAAAGAAAAAGAAGAAAACACCACTAGTCGTCAACAGAGTAAGACTAAGAACCAAGGTAAAAAAATAACAGTCAAACCAAACAAAGCACAAGGCATGCTCCAGGCAGCGGCAGCAGTTTATGGTACGAGTAGCACAGCCAGGGTCTCCCTGCTGGCCCGCCTGGTACCTTGCTACCCTGTCTGCCACCATCGTCCAGCGTTCGTCAACTATGCCCGCCCCCTCGGCGTCAGACAGTACGAAACAAGCAGAGCAGGCTCGTCATCCACCCACGCCACACGACTCCTTCAATAAGGCTTATCAATCGGAGAAAGGAAGAGAAATGAAAATCACATAGGGTCACCGCAAAGAAGACAATAAAATGAAATAAAACTAAACAAAAACAACAGGAAGACAAAGGAAGACCACGTTCGAACCAGCTGCACCAGTTGGTGGTACGAGTAGTATAGGCATGTTCTACTTCTTAGTCTGCCCGGTACCTGGCTACCCTATCTGCCATCTCCTTCCTACTTTGGTCCACTGCAGTTTCCCTGCTACTCCTCTTCCCCCCCCCCCCTCTCCGCATTCCCTCGGTCGGGTTTTCTGCTACTCCTCTTGTTGCCCCTCCTCCCCCCATTCCCTTGGACACCACCCACGGCGGATGCGCGGCGCTGCCTGCTCAGCTCAACCTCAGCCTCGTGCCACCTCACCATGAACCGTTCGGCTGCTTCCAGGATCCCCCGGTACCACTTCCCCGCCTTTTTTGCAGCAGTGGGCCACAGTGCGGTCTCAACTCCAAACACCATGGGAGCAAGTTCCGTTGACCCTTCGGTGGCGCGGAACTCCCTAAGGTCTTCGACTACGCATCTATGCCAAGTCTTAACCTGTCCGCCAGGTCTCGGGTTCTCCCCACCAGCAATCGTCCCGAACATCACCCGGCTGGGTAATCGATCCTTGCTTTGCCGTGCCACCCCCCCCGCGAAGAAGAGACGCCGTTTGCGGATGGTCGTTTCGATGCTCTCGCAACGTGTCATCTTGAGGGCCTTCGCGTACGAGAGGGTGGCATGGTCAGTACGAAGTCGGCGTTGGAAGCCAATGGCTCGCAACAGGACTTGGTGGTGAGCCGTTCGAAGCTTGGCAAAGTGTTCCACTCTGAGGGTCCACGTCACACACCCGTAGAGCAGGGTCTCAATCACCTCGGCCTTCAGCATTCGGACTTTCAGGCTCAGGGGGGGGGCGGTCGTCCTATCATACAGCTCCAGGCCGAACCGTTTGAGGCATGCTCGCATGAGACGGATCCGTCGGTCGATTTCGAGCGAGAGGTCAGCATTTTCGTGGATAACGCCGCCTACGTACAAGAACTGGGCCGTCCGCTTATACCTCTGGCCTGCTGCTTCAATAACGAGCGGTGGTGTGAGGGTTTTCTGGTCTGGCGTTTGTAGAACCATAGTCTCTCTCTTCTTTTCCGACACCGTAAGGCCTGCTGCTTCGAAGACAGTCACGATGACAGTCCTCATTTTCGCGAGCCCTTCAGCCGACTTCGAGACAATCCCTGCGTCATCGGCGTACAACATGCCCCATACAGCCCTTCGCACGTACGCCAACGGCTCCTGCTCCTTCGTCCCGACTACTCCAGCATCACTAAGTTGGACCAAATCCCTTACGATTGCTTCGTCATGGCTAAAGCGTACTAGTACGACGTGCAACGCAGCAGCGAAAAATACGTTGAACAGTAACGGTGACAGCACACAGCCTTGCCGCAGCCCCTGCGTGACATCAAACCATTCCGAGTGCTCGCCGTCATCCGTACGCACGCGAGCCCGCATGCCATCGTGGAAATTACGGATAATTCTCAGCATCTTGGTTGGTACGCCAAAACGTGTGAGTACTTCCCATAACAGCTCTCCGTCGACAGAGTCGTACGCTTTCTGCAGATCGATGAAGCACAAGTACAGGGGGATTTTCCTCTGTCTTCCAAGCTCTTGCAACCGGCGCACGACGAACAACATATCAATCGTTGATCGTGCGGGGCGGAAGCCGCACTGTTCCTCCGGGAGTAATTCCTCGGTCTCGCCGTAGTTGCTGAGGCGCGACGCGACGATTTTCAACAAGACTTTGCCTGCGTGGGCAACCAGCGAAATCCCTCTGTAGTTGTTGCAATCAGTTCGGTCCTTCTTTTTGTAGCTCAGTACGGAACACGAATGTAATGTATATTATCAGTACGGGTATTACACGTATAATGCTCATTCTTGTCGGAGAGCTTTTTTTCCAGAATGTTCAATTTCACATATTTGGAAAAAAAAAATCAGAAAAATCTGGAAGATTAAAAATTGCGCGAAAAAAGTATGGAGATTAAGGAAAAAAAAACTCTCCGATAAAAAGCATGAACCTAAATACTTCACCGTTTTTTTTTTTGGGTGCTGCATATACTTTGGATGTAAAAAACGTGAAGCAACAGATAGACACGACGTCTATTACGGGGGTCCATAGTTAACAGGACCTATGGTGTACATACATAAAAACCTATATATTTTCCTATTTTTACCAAGAAAAATTGGTCCCGTTAACTATGGACCCCTGTAGTAGTAGGTTTTGTATATTTGCTGCTGAAACATTGCTGGTACGTTTGCACTATATATGAAAACTTGAGATTTTATTGTACTCTGGTCGTTAATTTAAGAAACGTTTTATATAAATATCAAAGTTCTAACGATTATTATATTTTCGTTCAGGTTGGTATTTCCAACCATATGATTTGTATTACTTGTTGTAGGAAAAGAGGGGGGCGGACATGACCACATCAAACGGCTTTTTCTCTCTCTCTCTCTCTCTCTCTCTCTCTCTCTCTCTCTCTCTCTCTCTCTCTCTCTCGTGTAGGCGCGGCGGACGTAACACCAGCAACTACGTTCCGGTCCTCTTTCTTCACGATAAGACTCTTTCTTTCAGAGGAGAAGCGTTTTGTCCATTTATCATATTTGATAGTGATGTGTGTTGTTGAACAGCGTTGTGGGGTGGAATGAAGATAGGTGACAAAAGTCCAACAAGACAAAAGCGAGCACTATTTATTGCATACTTGCTATTGCTGTATGTACGATTACGGGGAAACATAGTCTCCTAAAGATAACCACTATTAGCACCAAGTACCAGGTACGTATGAGCTAACAGTCAGTGCCGACTGCTATTAGTAGCTCAGTGGTTCGGGTGGATCTCTAATATTATAGTAATAATCAGAACCCAATAGGGTGTGTGTTCTTTGCTATTGTATCCCCTCTGCCCTGTTGCGGCATTGTGGTTTTGTAGCAATCGTCCCCTCATCATACCTGCCTTAAACCGTTCTTTCTACCCGTCGACATCCAGTAGAACCAGTGTCTGTTATGAGGCTTAGATTGGGTGGGCGATTGGTTAACCTTTTACCTTTAGCCCAACGGACTAAGACCTTAACAAATGGCGACGACGGCAGAACATGGGTCGATGGTCGTGAGTTCGAATCTCACATCCACCATGAAATCTCCTCATGTCAAGAATCTGAAAAAATACTTCTGGATCCCTAGAAAATGGAACCGCGTGTTGGTGTCACACGTCGACCCGTATATCCGGTCCGTTCCAGGGGGGGAGAGTGTTATGAGGCTTAGATTGGGTGGGCGATTGGTTAACCTTTTACCTTTAGCCCAACGGACTAAGACCTTAACAAATGGGTCTGCCTTTTAAGTCGGTAAACATTGTACTCACATGTGTTGTTTGCTTAGCTATAGAAGAAGAGCAGTTTTGTTCCTTTCGTGCACGCGGAGACTGAGACCAAGCTCGTGCTCC
This sequence comes from Macrocystis pyrifera, assembly GCA_031763025.1. Lineage (NCBI taxonomy): Eukaryota > Phaeophyceae > Laminariales > Laminariaceae > Macrocystis > Macrocystis pyrifera. The sequence goes on from JASSKH010000004.1 coordinate 13,731,379, forward strand.
TCTGGAAAACCCCTGGTTTTCCATCTAAGATACGCCTTCCAAGTACTACAAATACGTTCCCAGTGACTGAACCCAGGTAGTTACCGGGCTTTCAATCTCATACAAGACAATATCTTAACACTAGCCCACCCTGATGAGCCGTATATGCAGAATTATGGGAAATTCGTGGAAACTAGAACATGAGCCGAAGATGCGGCTCCTCAAAACCCACTCCCACACCTCTGAACGACGAGGCAACGAAGCCGGCAAAGTACGTAAAAAAATAAAGGGAAGACTTAGCCTTGAGGGGCAGGAAGAAATCGTCGATGAAAGCCATCGCCATACCGCCCGCACGGGGGGGGGGCGAGGAAGATGCACGGAAAAGCGAAAAGTGCGTACGGGAACGAAAAGAACAATAACACGGAAGACGGCAGGAACCACGTAAACCCAGTCCACAACTCTGAAAGCGCGTCCTGGGCCGCAATTGAGCGGCCGAGTGCCCAGACCAGTCCCGACACTGGGCGGGGGGGGTAGGCAAGACAGAATGCGCAAAAACACATCCCCAACCCAGTCCAAAAAAAAAGACAACACACCAGAAACATATCGGGCATACAAAAATTCATCCCCCAAGGCCCAGGAAGACGACAAAACATAACTAAATAACGAGTGCAGTCAAGAAGCGAAATTCAGCTATCCACGGCGGCACCTCGAGATTCATCTACGTTACGCTGGACCCCCCGTGTAAACGCGCTAGCCAAGTGAATTTGCAGACACCAAGAACCCCGTACAGCTCTCGTCGAAGTCGTGTAGCGCGCCGGAGAAAGAGGAAGCTTGATTGGTCCCGGGTCGTCCAAAAATCGAACCAGATATACTCCATCCGTCGGTGTAGTTGCGCTGATTTTCCCGAGCCACCAAAGACCGTCGTCGCCCTTGTACCAAAAGTGGGCCCCGTTGGGAAGTGCAGTGTTTGCTGTAGCGACGTGTAGCGACGGAGCCAATCGGCGTGCGATACGCAACCATAGCCGGGTGCCAGAAACCGCTCGCCGTTACTCCGAGAAAGCTCCCGTTGGGCCGCGCCAATTATCATTCGGCGGTACAGGCGGTTGGTTTGGCGGTGTTGGTTCGGGGTGCCGGCCCAGTAGCGCAAAATTGCGTGGCGAGAAAGCTGAAGGTCCATTTCCCGTTCCCAGGATGGTCGGGATAGTCCTGTCCAGTGCGTCTCGTACATCACCGCGATGACGCCACCTCGACCTCTAACCGATTGAAGTCCAGTAATCTCTTCCACTTCGAGTCGTTCAAGAGGGGTCGAAACGTCGTCCTCGGTGACGTGGTACGGAGGGGATTTCTTGGAGAAATTGTTGAGCACGTATTGCGTCAACCCCGCCGGCAAATACTTCGGCATGTCGCCACGGTCGTGGGGGTTGGCACAGGGCTTGCAGCGATGAACAGATACGCGCCGGTGAGCCTCGGCGCCGGGCATATCGGAAGGAAGATCCAAATACAGGAGCTTTGCTCCGAGAGGAGATCCATCCGGGGTGTCCGCTGAGGAGCAGGGGCCAACTGCGAGAACTTTGTAGGGGGCCGTCCAGTTGAGTGAGAGTTTGGCCTTGAGGACCTTGGCGTCCGTGTCTGGTTTCGCGCCCTGGCGGATGGTGGCCGCCGTATTGTACACCCACACCCAACCACCAACGTCAAATTTGGGGACCGGACGCAGAGCGTCGGAGAGGGCGGAGTTGCGGCGGTTCACGCGAGCGACAGTGAGGGCGTGGTGTTCACGAACGATTTCGTACGCGCGCTGCTGGCGGTCCGTCGCCAAGTCGCAGTAGGCGAGGTGGTCGCGGGCCAAGCTCTGGTGGCCGGCGACTCCAGCACGTTCGAAAATCGTGAGTGGGCGGCGTGGGAGCCGACCCATATGTACCTCGTTGGGAGCCAGACCCGTGGCGGCACTTGACGGAATTGTTGTACGCAAATTCGACGTGGCGATTGGTTAACCTTTTACCTTTAGCCCAACGGACTAAGACCTTAACAAATGGCGTCGACGGCAGGACATGGGTCGTTGGTCGTGAGTTCGAATCTGACGTCCACCATGAAATCGCTTTTTAAAGAAAAGTGAATTTCCTCATGTCAAGAACCTGAAAAAAATACTTCTGGATCCCCAGAAAATGGAACCGCGTGTTGGTGTCACGCGTCGACCCGTATATCCGGTCCGTTCCAGGGGGGGAGAGTGTTATGAGGCTTAGATTGGGTACGAGCGATTGATTAACCTTTTACCTTTAGCCCAACGGACTAAGACCTTAACATGTCCGTGCCGATTCTTGAATGCTAGAGAGACACAAGCCATGTGGCCACAAAACTACGCTACATAGGTACTACATTGCTATACAATTAACAGAGTAGACAACACAATGCCATGTCATCGTACTGGATACGACAGGGACGACATACACATTCTATAAATTTGTAAACATCTGGGGATGCCTTTGTTTTTTGGTTCTAGTCTAACGTGGGTTCTGATTACTACGAGTATGCCCCCCCGCGATATAGTCATGACGTTGTTGTTGTCTCATGCATATTTAATACTAAATATATACAGTTTAAAGTTGTCGTGTTGCAAGCGCACGGTGGTACGAGGTACGAGTCGTGCCAGATATATTCATTTCTACAGGAGAATATTTCAGGCACCTACGAGTACTACAAGTAGTGCGTTCAGTGCCACGTGAAAGGTTCGACGCAAGCGTTTTGTACATATATACAGCAGTTCGTCGTAACTACAGCAAGCAGCAATCGTACTACGGAGGGCCATATAGTTCATAGGACCTACGGTACACACAAAAGACTACATATTTACTGCCTATTTTTACTAACAATATTTGGTCCTATTTACTGTGGTCCCCCGTAATAGCAGGTTTGTTGAAGATTTGATAGGTTCTTAGAGCACGGCACAAGGGAGCGTTCGTAGCAACATTAATTACTTGCCGATCGGTACGGAGCACGAGCGAAAACAAAGCTGGTCTCTTCTTCCCCTTTGCGGTTGAATACTAGCTGTCGCTTCGAAATCTTCAAAAAAGTACGTGCCGCCAGGCACCGGGTACATTTGTTTGGAGGTTGTTTTCTTTCTCCCGGGTGGCTATCTCCACCGCACCTGTGCTCCTCTCGGGGGTCAGGTCGGGTCAACGTGCCCAACTGGGCTAAATTGACACACGACACGAAATTGCGAACGTGGAAGTGTGGTGAGCTTAAGCTTTATTTTTTTACCAATCCGCCGGAGGATAAAATAAAAAATAAAAAAATAAAAAAGTTGTTTTCTTTCGAAGAACAATAATGACAACCTCGTTGTTTTTTCCAACGATATGATATTAAACTATCTCTGGCAAAAGCGTGGGGACTCCTCATCACATGATAACATATGATATATATATATGATACTATTATAGCACACGAGGCGCCGGGACACGCCATACACACACTCTCTTTCAAAACAAACGTTATTGGTGCGTAGATTTCCTACTCAAGAAAGCGTGCGTTACACTCCGTAGAGACCGCTCCCGAGCTTCTTACTCTCCTAGAAATCTCAGACTTGGGTTTCTTGTGGGGCAAGACTCTTTTGTGTATGAGAGAGCCGGAAGCAGTGTAGCGAAGTCTATGCACAGCGAGTGCGTGCCCTTAGTTTAACGTGTTTACTATTACGGAGGACCATAGCAGTAAATGGGACCAAATTTTGTTGGTAAAAATAGGGAAATATGTAGGTTTTTTGTGTGTACCGTAGTAGGTGTTATTCGCTGTGATCCTCCGTAATACTGCACTACAGCAGTACTACTGTAACAACAGGTACACGAGGATGTTTCGTCTGCCCCAATTCGGAAAATAAATAATTACCTCTGTTTTCAGCACGTTTACTGTTCTAATTTTTTTCTCTCTCTCTCTCCTATATATGAATAATAGTCGTAACTCAGATCCGGGGTCTGACTCTGATTCCAAGTAATTAACGCCTCGGACAGATGACGATATACAGTAGTAATACAGCAGTAGATAATCCATCTGTATAGGAGAGGCTGAGGTGCAGGATCTGGATAGTACAGATCCAACCCAGGAAACATGTGCTATATATATGTATACAGACCATTCGGATTAATACGCAGAGGGGATATTTTGTATCCCTGGAGAGGTTTGCCTACTAAGTCGGTACTCGTTGGTACTCACGTGTGTTGTTTGCTTAGAGATAGAAGAAGGGCAGGTTTATTCCTTCCGTGCACGCGGAGACTGAGACCAAGCTCGTGCCCCTCTGGAAAACCCCTGATTTTCCATCTAAGATAACTCCTTCCAAGTAATACGAATACGATCCCTGTGTCTGAACCCAGGTAATTACCGTACTTTCAACCTCATTCAAGGCAGTATCATAACACTAGCCCACTCTGATGAGCCGTGTATGCAGACTTATGGGAATTTCATGGAAACCCCGATTCCACGAACTAGAACATGAGTCGAAGATGCGGCTCTTCAAACCCACTCCCCCACACCTCCGAACGGCAAGACAACGAAGCCGGCAAAGTATGTTCGTTTGGATCGTTCAGGCTTGGACTCTACCAACGAAATACGTAGAAAATATGAAAGGAAGACGTAGCCTTTAGGGGCAGGAAGAAATCGTTATTGAACGCCATCGCCATGCCACCCGCACGGGGGGGGGGAGGCGAGGGAGATGCACGGAAAAGCGAAAAGTGAATACCCAAAACGAGAAGAAAAAAATACACGGAAGACGGCAAGAACAACCTAAATCCAGCCCACAACTCTGGAAACGCGTCCTGGGTCACAAATGAGTGGCCCGACTACCTAGACCAGTCCCGACACTGAGCGGGGGGGGTAGGCAGGACAAAATACGCAAAAAAACATCCCCAACCCATCCCAAGAAAAAACAAACAAACCAGAAACACACCGACGCCACTTGTTAACCCTTTTAGTACCGCAGTCCCGGTTTGGGGACAAATCACTTGGAATTAGACTGGTTTGTCCCCAAATCGGGACTGCGGTACTGAAGGGGTTAAGATCATGCAGGCAGGACATTTTGTATCCCTGGACAGGTTTGCCTATTAAGTCGGTACTCGTTGATACTCACGTGTCTTGACTGCTTAGAGATAGAAGAAGAGCAGCTTTACTCACGCGGAGACTGGGACCAAGCTCGTGCCCCTCTGGAAAACCGCCGGTTTTCCACCCAAGATACGCCTTCCAAGTAATACAGATACGATCCCAGTGCCTGAACCCAGGTAAATACCGGACTTTCAGCCTCATTCAAGGCAGCATCATGACATACGGGTTCCACCCGGCGACATGATGAGCTAAATCATACAAGATCGGGAAAATATCTATCTGCCTCTGGAAATATTTAGATGCTGACACAGGAATCGATGATCTGTCAGAGGAGTTGATGTAGCTCGTCCCCAGATAAAACAGAAGGAGTGCAGTCCTAAAGGGGGTAATGAATGAACCCTTTGGGTACCCTATTTTTTGTTTTTCTTCCCAACAGTCATCTTCGCCTTCATTTCTTTCTCTCTCCTATTATCAATAGTATTCGTATCTCAGATCCGGGGTCACAAAGCAGTAGGCTCTCTTCTCTCTCCTCCCCACTGCGCACGGTTCTTGCCTTGTATTTTTATCGCGAGAAAACTTCAGCTGTTTCTTCCTTGATCGACTCGCTTCGAAGTGTGTATGGAGGCGTGCTGCATGCGGGTACATGGGGTGGTACCACATTCGTCTGAGGGTTCCTCGCTCAAGGACAGGAGCTTTATATATGTATATATACGTCGCCAACAACCGACCTTTGAGAAAAAATTGGGAACAAAAAACAAACGAAGTGGACGTTGATGATCTTGATACACAACCTCATGGACGACGTTTTCAACAGGACGTGTTACTGTGAGATAGGTAGCTACCCATCAGGCCCGAACAAAGGTGATACCGGTCGGTGGCACTGTAGGGTAGTAGGTGAGCCCGCCATCAGCTATGTTTCACGAAAGTTAGGATAGAGCATGATCTATCTGATCTGTCTACAGATATTCCTCGCTTACCGTTGTGAGCGGGTCGTGCAGGGTCTGTGTAGTACATATTCAAGCCAGGAAGCACGTGCCAGATCATGAAACTTTCACGGGTCCTACTGTGAAGGTATTACGTACTGAGCTATAGGGGTAAAAGATCGATCGATTACCCAGCCCAGGGCAATCCTTACAACGCCCCCTCCCCCTCCGAACGGCGGGATATTTGGGGTGTCCGTACCGTATACGGCCGTACGCTGACCTATCCGCTTCGTTTCAATGCCTGGAGAACCTGGGAGATATCTTTTTAGGGACGAAGCCCCCAAATACCCCGCCGTTTAGAGGAGGGGAGAGTGTTATAAGGATTTCCGTGGGCTGGGTAATCGATCGATCTTTTACCCCTATAGCTCAGTAGGTAACACCTTCGCACAACCCGGCAACATGAGCTATTACGGGGACCGTAGTGTACAGGACCAAAAATTGTCAGTAAAAATAGGTAAATATATATATATTTTTGTGTGTACCATAGGTCCTAATTACTATGGTCCCCCGTAATAGTTCAGACGAGATCGGGACTACAGTAGATCTGCCTTGGAATACCTAGGTCATCAAGGGGAAATCGACGATCTGTCCGAGGCGTGAATTGTTCGGGCTGATAAGTGCAACCGATACGCTTATCTTGTGGGAGGACGGCTCTGAGGAGTGTGGTCTTCAAGAGCGTACGACAGCAGTGTACATATGTATGCTACACGAGGGTCGTAGAAGCTCTTGCATTGGCGTCCGACAGTAGTAGTAAATAGTGAAAGCGTTACTGCGCGCAACCTACTACTACTACTACTACTACTACTACTACTACTACTACTACTACTACTACTACTACTACTACTACTACTACTACTACTACTACTACTACTACTACTACTACTACTACTACTACTACTACTATCACGGGGGTCCATAGTAAATAGGACCTGCGGTACACACAAAAACCTATGCGTTTACCTATTTTTTCTAACAATATGTGGTCCTATTTACTATGTTCCCCCGTAATACTACTACTACTACTGCTACTACTACTACTACTACTACTACTACTACTACTACTACTACTACTACTACTACTACTACTACTACTACTACTACTACTACTACTACTACTACTACTACTACTACTACTACTACTACTACTACTACTGACTGCATGTATGTATGTACGCAGAGTAGTAGTAGTAGCTTGTCTGTGTTGATCCGTTTGGGAACCCCCCGAGACGACGACTGAAATAATGATAACGTGCATGGCTGCCTATAGCAATAAGGGTACACAGTTAGTAGTGAACAGGATCAGGCTGCGCCCGTGCCGTACGACTCCTTTTCAACCATTGTAACTCGGACGCCGATCGGTATTTCATCATCCCCCAGTCGGGCAGTGGCCGTTTCTGTAGTCCGTCACTTTTTTTTTTCGTCGTTTTTTTTTTCCCCTCGGAAGTCCCAAGTAGCTCTTGTTACCAGCTTGCTGCTCCCTCATACGTACATACTCGTGTTTGTTGTTGCTTATTTCTCAGGCGCAAAATTCGCGTCCGTCGGCCCTAAGAGGGGGCGCAAACGCAGCGGTTGACGTCGACCCTCTGCCAGGCGACACGGTCCCGCCCGCCCAGCGTCTGTACGAGGGCGCTGGTTCCGTCGCGAAGCTCTCGTCGTCGGGATTGCGTGGCAAGAGGTACGTACGTCAGCATGAAAATCAATCGCAGTGTGGGAGCTTTGATTTAGGATAAAAAAAAGACGTTCACGCACCGATTGAAACCCTAGGGAACTTCCACTTTAGTGTCCCCTCCCGTTTGACTTCCAACACCGGCCGGCGCAAACAAGAGCAGAACAGGAGTGCAAACACACCCACAGCAAGCACCAGCATATTCTGCTGTACAGCTCGTGCTGTTTGCTTATTCAGCTTGTGTTGTATACTGTAGTATGAAGGCCACGAATGAGAAGTAACGAAATTACCGACCAATGTAAAGGTCAGGGTCACGTTTACGGGAACGCTATGCATTCTTGCATTGACAAATCGTGGTCGGCGGCGAGCGTTTAACGAAACGGACTACGTGCCCTGATACGCATCCAGTCACCCTACGCTCAAGATTGAGGTTTTCCTCAAGGTTGCTGTCGCCATACGTCAGATGAGGTTTTTCTTGATGGCGGGCCCATTCTGGTGTACCACTTTGGCCGGAATATATTGAGGACCGCTCCGTACTATTACGGGGGGGCGTAGTAAATGGGACCAAATGTTGTTAGTAAAAATAGGTAAATAAATAGGTTTTTATGTATACCATAGGTCCTATTAACTATGGACCCCCGTAATAATGTCTATACGCTCCACACTATTCCGCCCGGAGTTGTATTTCGTTGGTGAGAGCGGACAACCAGCTATTAATAGACTACTATACAACAGTATACGGTACAACGGGACACCTACGTTCTAAGGATGACTGCAGGGAGAAGGGTCGGCCGCCTCGCCGCCCCCAACGGCGGAAGTGCCATGATCTGGAACATTTGGAACCAGAAGGGCGTTATCGTGGCAGTTTACGCATACGGCGCTCTACATCGCTCTAGTCGCACGTACGAGTAGCAGCACGAGGTGTGATATTCCACGCTGAAATCTGGGTGAAGCCCTTTTAAAGAATCGGTCGACGTCCTAGCCATAATGCATTATTGTATGCTGCAATCTACAGGCTACAGACTGGTAGGCAAAATCGGTCGACATCCTTGCCATTATAGAATAGTGTACACCTGGTATGGTACTGAGATACGAGCACAAAAAAAGGCAATCTGAGATTGACGGGAAATTTGGAAGTCGTTGTGCCACGTCAGCGGGGCAATATTGGTCCACGAATTGAGAAAGAGCTCGAGAAGAACGTAAGGCTCATTTTTTTTGTTTGGGGGGCGGGGGGGGTACATGCCCGTAGTCGTATGACCATAGACCCTCGCATCCCTACAGCAATGCCGGGACGGAGTACGTCGGGTTTTCACCGACCAGGCAGGCATTGCTTGCACCAAGCGCGAAGCGAAACGTGAGGTGTTTTGGGCGAGTGCCATGAAGGTGCAGTCGCATCCTACTAAGAACCGCTTGTGAGGCGAACTTGCATATGGATGGCAGCTTTTCAATGAGTTGATTAAGTTCACTTTTGGGAGAGGGCGCTAAGAAGTTTGGATTCAGAGAACAAGCTTAGCGGCAAGCGCTGCACTGAATCTTACCTGGTGTATAGTAGCCTAAGCTCAAGAGTCCTCAATGATAGGGATATTCATCAGCCAGGCAGACGATAACGCCTGCCACGTATGATGAGGAGACACTTGCTACAAATCAGATCGCCGCTTCGTTGCGACACCTGGGGAACCAAGGAGATACGTCATTTAGGGACCGCACGCGCAAGCGTTTCTTTAAGAAGAAGTGTTCGAAGTGAGATTCGAACCCTCGTCCTCGACGACGTCAATTGTGAAGGTGCTATCACCTACTGAGCTATAGGGGTAAAAAATCGATCGATTACCCAGCCCAGGGTAATCATTATAACATCTAATATATAGTACGTAGATTATGCATGGGAACAAAAGGACCGTTTCGACAGTAATAAGAACACCAAGCGTTCCTTATATTGGCAGACACCCAGAGTGGTATTTAGTTGCGATAAAGGCGCGGCCTCATCGTGTGTATCATCTCGATCGACCTCGCCGCTAAAACTCGGCTCGAGCGTCGGTGCGAGGTTTTACCATTTGGACAAGAAAAAACAACTCTCGGGGAACATAGTGACCGGGCTCTAAAATATCACCCTGCGATCATAATGTTATGATAGTACTCAAAACAACCACAAGAACCAGCCCTCTTGGAGAGTTACAGAGGTATTTTTCCATTGCAGATTAGTGGGGAGGGGCGAGGAGCGCCCGCTATGTGACCCCGGATTTTGAGTTTACTCGCTACTGGAAGGGAGCGGGAGAGCAGGGCGAGGTTAATAACTGGGATGGAGAATTACAAAAGAAAGAAAAGAAGAGTTATTGGGGCCTGTCCTGCGACCACAGACGGAGTATTTAGCAATGAGTTAACCCATTTAGTACTGCAGTCCCGATTTGGGGACGAACCAGTCTAATTCCAAGTGGTTTGTCGCCACGTCGGGACTGCAGCACCAAAAGGGTTGCTACTGTGAGAACAACGGCGGCAACAACTATAGGCCCGCCAACCAGAAACGCCTACCTGTACTCAGGGCAACACTGGAAAAAATTGTTATCGCGACGCCAACCTCGAGCAACCTTGAGCCACATAGGCTGGTAGTATACAATACGATTCAGCGTACTACTGGAGCTATTTATTGACTCTGAACACAATTTCTGAGTACGCCGTTTCTCAAGCGCCCTCCCAGAAGCGAGCCTGACGTTTTCTCATAAAATTATTTTTTCTTCGTAGGCCCATACGTACTGCACTGTGGCACGGCACATGGGACGTAGCATGACAACAAATCGACCTCATAACGCTGACCGTTGCGCTTCTGCTTCTTCAATAGTGCTCCATGCTACTGTGCGCTGACTGGTTGGAATGCTGCAGTGCAATCGCTACTGTTCTGACGACAATAGGCTCTGTTGTTACCCACTCCATAACACATACGTACAGTATGCGACACCATGGCATTTACTGCAAGAGTCTCTTGTTTTGCGTCAGGCTAGAATCTTGTGTAAGAATATCTTATTTTCGATCAGGCCAGAATCTTACGCAAGATTCTACTATCTTGGGTCATGCTCGAATCTTGTACTCGTATCAAAATATTTTGGGTCACGCTCGAGTCTCAAGTAAGGGAGGGTGCGCCCAACTCTAATTTCAGTGCATCAATTTCCACATTCTTGACTTCATCGTCCGAATCTCGAGCCTGCAATTCTCAACCCCCAATTCGTAAAATGTTGTCGGCGTACTGTCCATTAAAGATGCAAATTGTTGTATCTATATTATTTTTTTCTGTGGAAACGAACCGAACGACAGGATCATCAGCGGCCTGTTCGGAGCGACGGACATCTTCCGAACGGCGGCAACCCCTGTGAGAGCTTCCAAAGCTATGGATACAACAGACGACTGGTGAGCGAGTACCGTAGAAGTAGTAATAGTATTTGTAGTAGCAGTAGTAGTAGTAGTAGTAGTAGTAGTAGTAGCAGCAGTAGTAGTAGTAGTAGTAGTAGTAGTAGTAGTAGTAGTAGTAGTAGTAGTAGTATTAGCAGTAGTAGTGTTAATAGTAGTAGCAGCAGTAGTAGTAGTAGTAGTGGTAGCAATAGTAATAATAGTAGTAGTGGTAGTAGTAGTA